>JAJOOS010024902.1:0-20771 GCA_029582725.1 Solanum chiquidenum
CCGTCGCTTTTTTTTAAAACTAATTAATAAAATAAAATAAATTAAAAACGACGGACAACATGGTTTTTTTTAATTTATAAATAACTATTTTTAATAAAAAGCGACGGACGGCGTCTCTATATGTATTAAATAAATAATTATTATTTATATATATTTAGCTCAAAAATTCGCTCCAAAAAGTGACGGACGGCATCGTCTCTATATATATTAAATAAATCATTATTATTTATATATATTTAGCTCAAAAATTCGCTCCAAAAAGCGACGGACTAAGAGATGCTGTCCGTCGTTTTTTGTAAAATAATTTTAAAATAATTTTTTTTATTAAAAAGTGGCAGACGGCATCTCTTAGTCCGTCGCTTTTTGGAGCGACACCGGCCATCGCTTTTTAGCATTTTTTTAGTAGTGTCTTACCAAGCACCACCTTTTCCACAAGATGCCAACCCCCAAGCTTGACCTCCCCTGCAAAATCAAAATGTCAATAATCCGCAAACCTTCCCCCATCACCAAAATCAACATACCAACCCCTAGACTTTCCCCCAACATTACCAAGCCCCCCAAAATGTTCAGAATCCTTCCATTGCTCCACCCTTGCCTCAAAAGACTACTTTCCAAATCCCAATTCCAAATGAGTCTTATGCCAACTGTTCCAAACTGGATCATTACGAGGAGCAGGAAAAAGAGTGGAGGGCTAAAAAAGAGTAGTCCAAACAGAATCTAAAGGAGGAAATCTTGTAAGCTGTGAAGGATTTGCATTATACTCCAGAGGTCGCCGGATTCAATTACGAAGATTTGTGCATCCATCCATACTTGGACCTTCCAGAAGGGTTTAAAGTGCCGAAGTTCGACACTTTTGGAGGAACTGCAAATCCGTTGACTCATCCGAGAGCTTATTGTGACCAACTCGTAGGAGTTGGCAGGAATGAAGCCTTGCTAATGTGGCTCTTTAGCTGAAGTTTAAGTGGAGAAGCATTGGAATGGTTTACCTTCCATGAGATAAAGTAGTGGTCTAGTTGGATGCACTAGCCAAGGATTTCGTCAAACGGTTCGCCTACAATGTGGAGATAGTTCCTGATCGATATTTTTTGGAGAAGATCAAACAGAAATCCATTGAAAGCTATCGTGAATATACGTATAGATGGAGAAAGGAGGCAGCGAGGTTTCGACCTCCTATGTCTGAAAAAGAGATTGTTGAAGTAATTGTGCGGGTTCAAGAGCCAGAATATTATGACAAGATAATATTTCCCATTGGAGCAAAATTTGCAGAGATAGTCAGGGTAGGTGAGTCTATCGAAGATGGGCTTAAAACTAGAAAGATTTCTCGTGTAGCCGCCCCAACTGAATCTTCAGAATTGTTGAAAAAGAAGAGAGAGAACGTGTCTTCTATTTCCTACGCATCTGATGGAAAAGGACCCTTCAGAAAATCCTCACCTTACAAAGGTTATCCCCGAGCTCCACAAAATTCATACCCAGCTTATTATATCCAATCAGGTCATCAAACTCCACTGCTGAGTTACCAAATTTCACCTCATGTTTACCAAACTCCACCTCCACTTTATCAAAATACTCATCCATATTACCAAGCTCCATCAGTTTATTGTTCAAATATCCAACCAAGTTATCGAACTCCACCCCCACACTACCAAAATACCCCTCCTAGCTACCGAGCTCCACAATATCCAAATTTCCAAATGCCAACACCAACTCACCAAAATCCTCCAAACTACCGTCAAGTACCTCTATCTCCACAAAATAATTACAATCCTCCTCGCCCAAATCTTGAGAAGAAACCTTCTAGAGTCTTCACCCCCTTAATTGAGAGTCGAACATAACTTTTTGAGAGATTGAAATCAGTTGTCCTGATACAGACAATTGATCCAAAAAATATCAATGCAAACTCCAAGTTTTATAGACCCGATCTTTACTGTGCTTACCATTCAGGAAGTGTTGGAATACTACTGAGGATTGTATCGACTTGAAGCATAAAATTCAAGACTTGATAGATCAAAAGGTCGTCACTCTTCAGACGTCCACTCCTAATGTCAATAGTAACCCCATGCTGAATCATGAAGGGGTGACTATTAATATGATTGAAGTCGAAGAAGATTCGAATGTGAAGAAAGTTATAATCTCAACCAACCTTGAAAAGCTTGAGAAAGTTGTAGCCTTTCCAACCAGAAAAGAGCAACCCGAATTTGTGATCATGGCACCTCATCAAGCTTTTGTCAGAACAAGCAGAAGATTGATAAAACTTATTCAAAATCATTGTCTCACTTATATCAGTCTTTTCCAATGCAAAATGGTCTAGGGGAAGGAATCAAAAATTTGTTCGAAGAAGGTGATATTGTGCTTGAAGAATTGATCGAGACGGCATGCATCTATGATGCTGAACTAGAGGAGCAATTGTCAAATTGGACCTCCACGGCACTTCTGATTTCCTGCTCATCTTGGTAGAAAGGACTTGTGTTTATGTCTGTTTCAAAAATTGGTGGTAGTCCGATTGAGGGTCGAGACCCACCCTTTACTCTATTTTTGCCTCACTATGTTTTAATCTCCCTCCTAATATATATATTTTTTTTTAAAAAAGACAAAATGATTTATCATCATGGCCAAAGTTCTTATATTCTTATTTCAAATGAAAACCTCCTTTATTGCGAAAATTTGCTTTACTTGCTTTATATTTGCTATCTAATAGTATCTGTCTATGATTTCAGTGAAAATATTTTCAAATCTATTAATAGCATGTCATGTCACAAGCTGAATGAACCAAATGAGGTAGATGCGGACGAATTTGAGAACTACAATGAGAAGACCATGGTACCCAAACACCTAGTTGAGGAATTCAGACAAATCAAATGTCATGATAAGCTGAATTCAAAAGAGATCAGAATAGTGAATCATTAAAATGATGAATGCATCAAAGAAATCAAAATTAGTGCCCATCTGGAAAAAACACAAGAAGAGAACTCATCAGTTTGCTTAGAGAACACATCGATGCATTTGTTTGATGACATTACATGGTTGAGCATGAGCATTAGATCTCACAAGTCATCAATTTACTTAAATGTTGTCAAGAGATACTTTGTGTAAAGTTGCAATGGTTATTTCCGTTATTTCCTTGTAATCGCTTTGTTTAAAATTTATGCCCTTTTAATGAACTATGTCTGACTTGAATTCTCAAGAATGAGATACGTAGGTGGCCTCGGTCACCCCTTTCCCTTTTAATGTTTTTCCTTGTACCTAAACTTCGTTCGACTCGAATTCTCAATAATGAGATACGTAGGTGGCCTATGTCGCCTCAGTCGGTTCCTTATTTTATTTTTCCTATTTTATGTTAATCTTTGAGAGGGAACTACGTTTGACCTGATTCCTTTCTCAACGGGATACGTAGGCGCCACAACGGCTCGGTCATATCTCCCAAAAGATTAATATTTTTCTTTACAGTAGAAACTGAGACAAATTTTTTGAGAGAGACTCAAATATTCTCAAGAAGAAGATCTCTCCAATAATTTGAGACTGAAGTTACTTTGAGATTTGCAATTGGGACAGAATATTTGAGAAGATCTCAAAAATTCCGTGATTTGCTCATCAACAGTTCAGTATGCGCCAAGACAGTTAACTAGGACAGAATTTTTTGAGGATGACCTCAAAAATTTCAATAAGGTTCATCGGCAATTTAGAGCAACTTTGAATACTTCCCAGCAAGTAATCAAATAGACCTCGAGACATCAACTTCAAAGACGTTTATTAAGCTTGACATGACTGACACTTGGCAGTGACATTTTCCAAATATTACTATTTGAAAATCTATTTTCTTTAAAAATTCTCCTTCTTGTTTCAATTATTTTGCATAAATATATTTCTTATCTATCAATAAGTGGAAGATCGGAGAAATCAACCGGAGATAGCCAGACAAGGAGAAGACAACCAAAGGAATCGACACAGATCAGTTCACTTTAAACTAACAATTTTTTTGTGGATGCAGGTCTATAAGTTTTCCTCAAGATCATCATAATCCTCCATTCAATGAATATAGAGAAGTCAAAAGGGTGAGGATCTCAGGAAATGTTTTATGTTCCTTATATCAAGAAATTGGGAATATGAATAGCATTATTTCATTCAATTCTCAGCAAGGCGAAGTCCGTAATGAACATACAAGTGTATTCAGAGATAGAACAAATGAAACCTCGAAGAGAACGATATTATTATTTTCCAGCAACCAAAAATACTTGGAGGAAGTAATATGCATCATATTTCAGATATGATAATATTCCTACTCGAAGAGTCATTCATATTGTATTGTCAAATGAGATGATACCACTTCTCCGAGGGTCATTTTATTTGTATTGTCGATTGAGAGGATACCGCCACCCAGAAGATCACCTATGTTGCTCGATGAAGCATTATCTTCATTTGGTACCAAGGAGGCATCATCAAGAGAAGGAAGTCATGCATCGCAAGAGAAAGAGTCATGCATCGCAAGAGAAAGAAGTCATGCATCGCAAGAGAAAGAGTCATGCATCGCAAGAGAAAAGAGTCATGCATCGCAAGAGAAAAGAGTCATGCATCGCAAGAGAAGGAAGTCATGCATCGCAAGAGAAAGAGTCATGTATCGCAAGAGAAAGAAGTCATGAATCGCAAGAGAAAGAGTCATGCATCGCAAGAGAAAAGAGTCATGTATCGCAAGAGAAGGAAGTCATGCATCGCAAAAGAAAGAATCAAGCATCGCAGAGAAGAAGTCATGCATCGCAAGAGGAAGATTCATGCATCACAAGAAAATCAACGTCGGCTGTATCATTTTCATTCGCAAGAACAATATCAAGAGAACCATCAACAATGACGTCAACAGAACTATCAACATATTACATTAGCCTATTTTATTACTTCGACAACAAATGAAGAGTACTTTGAAGATTATATTACAAATATGAGTCACGAGTTCTATTTGCTTAACGTCAAATCCGAGGAAGTTGACGTCAAATGTTCAAGGAGAAAAATTAAGCGTCAACACGGTAAAAGACACTATCTTCCCATTTGAATTGATTTTTTTATGCTAATGAATTTTATCTCAGTCTTTGTCGAGAGCATCCGAGATAATGAATTCTCAAAACAAACCACAGGTGCGGACGACATCAAAAAGGATGCAGCACAATGTGGAACTCTTTCTTAGCAGAGAATTGGGACATAGTCCAAAGAGGAATACCAAACTCTTAGGATGCGAGCTGAGGAGTGACTTCCACCACAATCAAACCACACCCCTATCAGAAGGCATGTGGGTTTTTCTTTGAATTTATCGGTTTCAGTCTTGCATCCGGAAGTTTCTTGTTTTCACAGGAGGCAACTTTCCAATCGGAGTGACAATGCTCGAAGAGCTTTGAAAATTATGTCCATGCAAGTTCTTAATTATGGGTGTGAAGCATGCCACATTCATGGCTGAGAGGTTGCAAGCCTCCTTTTCATACTCGACTTACTTTGTCATTTTTCCAGAACCAAAGGCTATCTTGCATAATATATTTCCTTTTCAACCGATTGAGTCGAACTACAAGAAGCCTGATTCCCTAAGTTAAGGGATATGTAGGCGGGATCAGTGTTGAAAACTTGGTTGTATTCTGACATTCTCTCTTAAATCTTATTCCCAAGTGTTTCGGTCTCTTCATAATTCGATATCAGAATAACTTTTGAATTCTTTCAGAGTCGTATGTTAAATCAAGTGTATCGAACTACAAGTGGCCTGAATTCTCATATAGCCTGAGATATGTAGGAAACCCACTTTCGGGTTCGGCCATAATTTTTAAAGTCTGTACCGAAATCCTTTTTTCAGAAAGGATGAAAATGAGGTCGGTCAGAATTGGATTAGTCAATTTCATTTTCCTCGAATTTCTTGCATCAATACAAGTAAAATGAGGGACAGTTGTTGACACCCAATTTTGACCCTCCCCGATAATAATTAATTTCCGAGCTTCTTAGTTTTTCAAACGATTTAGAATAATTAGCTTTCTATAATTCAAAATAGCTTCAAGGTTATTTTAGGTAATTTCAATCGATTTTATTCTATTTAAATCTTTTTGAAAATTTGTATGTTTTTTTAATTTCTTAAAAAAATTAAGTGGCGACTCTCTTTGAAAATCGATTTTCTTCAAGTCATAAGTTAAGTTGATTTTTCGAAAATAAGTCATTTTTTATATTATTTTTTCGAGTAAAACATCGAGAAAGTGAGATATACAATTTGTTCCATCAAATCAATAAAGGCTATGTATGAGAACGTGCCACAGATTCAATTATGCTTTCGCAGTCAATGTCTATCAACTTCTTCTTCCACGTAATTTCATCACACGACTATAAATATTGATGTGTTTGAATTTAGTTTCTTCTTCAATATTAACATGAACAGTGAGATTTGTGTATGCATTATATATATATATGTAGCGATTCATAATTATAACAAAATGTTAGTTTTAGTTGATTATTTAAAAAAAAAAATTAATGCTTTTATATTTGTTTGTTTGTTTTTGTAGGATGGTTAGTATGTGAATTCGCCGGATTTAAATTATTATTTTGAGATATTGATAAAGTTATTACTACATATATTTAAAGTGTAACATTTGTTTGATAATGATGGTATCTTATAAAATTATTGGTAATGTTATTACTACGCATATTTAAAATTTAACATTTGTTTGGTAATATAATGATATCTTATAAAATTATTATTTCATTTTGTTGTTGATGCAATTGATATTAGTAAAATTTTTATATATGACATATATTAGACTAATATTTTCAAGTTATAGCAGTAGAATTAAACTTTCAAGTTGTAACATTAAAATATTTCAGGTTGTAACAGTTTATTAAAAAAAAAATTAATAGTTGTAAAAATTTGTTTTGAAAAAAATAAAAAGATGAAAAATTAAAATAAATCGTTTCTGAAGAAAAAAGGTAAAAAAAACGAGAATAGGTGTGCTAATTAAATTTGAATTGATTGAAGATAATTATTAATTAGCATAAATTAAGAAAATTCAAACTAATTAAGAATATTCAGTTTCCTTAATTCACTCTAATTTGTTAAAATTAATTAAAAATTATGATTTTATCCATTTTCTTCCACGTTTCTCTCTCTTCGATTTTTTTCAGAAATCTTGTCACTGACGATTAATTCAAGTTTTTTTTTGTTTGAAAAATCTTGATTTTGTTGTGATGGACAACTACTTATCTATATTAATTAAACATGGTGGAAGATGGGATCCTTCAAGTTTGTATTTATTATGGTTTATTGTTTGTATTTGTATTTCAGTGAAATGGAAAAAAACAAGCAATGAAACTGCAAATCACATTTTGTGATTTTATTTTTATAAATCGTCACTATATTTAAGTTGAGATATTTTTTTTATAAACAATATATTTTGTTCATAATACGTATTAATTGTTGTGAAACTATAATATTAGTGATTTTGTTGGTACGTTTCTATTTTATTTTATTTTTTTGGTTATTCTGTATAGTGTCAAAACCATCATTTCGTGAGAAATTGGTGAAATATATGAATGATTTTAGTATAAATGTATAGAATAGAAATAGTTTTATCGTTGTTGAAAATAAGTATGAAATTTATTGTAAAATTGTTATGATACAAGTATTTCTTTAGTCAATTTGATAATAATAATGATATGAATTTGGTATGTAGATTAAAATTATAATATGGAAAACTATTTTCCCCCCAGAAAATATAGATAAAATGTATAGTTGTGATTGAATTTGGTAGTGTAAATGGAATAATATTGGTATGAAAGTGTGTTCACTATTGTATAAAAAATATTAGTAAGAATTTTGTAGAATTGTATGAAAGGTGTATTAAGTTGGTATGAAATGTGAAATGTTATTTTTATATAATGTGGTATATGGTGTGAATTATTGTAGAACTATTTGGTATGAGTAATATTTAAATTTGGTATGAAGGATGGTTGTTTGTATGAAATGTGAAATGTTATTTTTTTATGTAAATTGTTTTGTGGTATGATTTTTGGTATATTGTCTGAATGATATTTTTATGAAAAAGTAGTGGCGAGTGTGTATAATTTTTGTGTTAGTATAATGAAATTTGTATCGTCTTTGGTATGAAAAGTTACTATAAATACAACATATTTTAATTGCTTTGTAATATGTAAGACTAACTATTTTTTTTTAATAAAACAGGAAAATATGTTGATTTTCAGATGGAGGGGATTATCTATGAATCTTCTAGTCTGTATAGTGGTCTAGTAAGTGCGATAACATCACAGCTTATGATAGATGTTAATATTAATGATATAGAGATAAAATATATAGTTAGTGATGATGTCCACTTGTTAGTATCCACAATGATATTGGTGTGAGGGTTTTTTTAGATCAAAAAAAATCTAATGTAGATTTTTTTACGAAATATCCATTGTGCATAACTTTGAAGATAAGATCAATGGATAATTAGGATTTTGTAGTTGTTGTGGATAGGAGACATTCTGATCTTATTAGACAACTAACTAACTTTGATTTATACTCCAATAACTCTATCCGCTTGGTAGGAATGAATTTAGGTAGACTTGTCGATGAAAATACTGATGAAGGAAATGGAATAATCAGTGACCTTTCTAATTTAGTTATAGCTGAAAATCAAATTTACAAGGATAAAGGAACACTTATGGTGGTGATGCGGCATTATGGAGTTGTCGAAAAAATTATATTTCTTGTATCCTGTTCTAGTTCTTCTTCGTATAGATTTAATTGATTGTTTGTATGTGTATTTATTTTTGAATGAATTTGGTATATAAGTTTTTGATGAATCTTTTTTTATTTTCTGAAACAGTTATTACCTGAAGAGTCCTTCTGAGAATGGTTCCTGGATGATGAATTCATCATGTTTGAATCAATTGGGACTATTCAAAATCAGAAAATATTGTGCAGATCACACTTATTCTGTTAGAGATATAGTGTATGCAAGGCGTCAGGGAATAACTGACGTTGTAGCTATTCTGATAATGGATAAATTAATTGATCCAACAACTGTATACACTCCAAAAGATTTAGCGGAAGACATGTTGAAAGTGCATGATGTTTCGATGACATACATGCAGGCCTGAAGAGCTAAAGAAAAGGCAATAAAATTGGTGCATGGAAATCCGGCTGAGTCATATGCTAAACTATCAGGTTCTTATTCGAACTAAATTTTGTATTTTATTTTATGAACTGAATTGGTATGAATTTTAGCAATGCAACAATTTGATGGCCATTTGGCATGTAGTGTGTTTACAGATTGAACTCCCATTATCCATTTGGTTTCCTTTGTGTATCCAATTAATATTCATTCTGTGTCTAATTTGAATCCAAATGGTATCCAATTTGTATCCAGGTTGTATCCAGTTAATATATTTGTTGTGTTGTAATGCTCAGATATCAAAATGTAAAATTAATTGTAACAACGAAAAAACTTTCAGGTTATCTATACATATTGAAGCAGACATATCCTGATTCTATTTTAAAATTAGAAAGAACTGAAGGTGATAGCTTCGTATATGCATTTGTTGCATTAGAAGCATGTATTAGAGGTTGGGAGTATTGTAGGCCAATTGTAGTGGTTGATGGGTCAACTTTAAAAGGCTCATATGGTGGTACAATGTTGACTGCAAGCACTATGAATTCAGGAGGTATTTTTTAAATCTTTTACATTTAAATGCAATAATAAATATGGTATAAGGTGTGTTTTCAATTTGTATGATTTTAAAAAAAATAATGCATCAGGTCACATACTTCCACTTGCTTATGCCATAGTGAATTCTGAGAATGATGCATCGTGGACCTAGTTCTTTGAACAGTTTAGGAAAGCATATGGAGAAAGAAAAAATATGTGTTTTATATCAGATAGAAACGAGAGCATATGGAAAGGAACTGCAAGAGTATATCCTGGATTGAAACATTATGCTTGCATATGGCACTTATGCTGTAATGTTTTGAAGAACTTTCATAGGATACTAAAGATTTGAAGAAGCTTTTTTTTACAATGACAAAGGCTTATACAATACAATAATTGGCAATTATGCAAAGAATAGACCAGATAGATTCAAGAATAAAAAGTTATTTATATGATATCGGGTATAGGAAGTGGTCAAAAGCTTATTCAAAAGGTAAGTGAACATGGGTCATGACTTCAAACATAGTCGAATCTTTAAATAATGCTAACAGAATAGCAAGGAGGTTGCCAATGATTTCACTTCTTGAATTTATGATGGTAATAGTTCAAAGATGGATTCATAAGAACAACGAGGAGACTGTAAAAACGAGATCAGAACTGACAAAAAAATATGATCTTAAGCTCCAGAAAAGTATTGCTTTATCTAGCCATATGAGGGTATGATTTTTTCTTTATTCATTATTATTTAAAGGTATTCATGTATGCAATTGGTATGATTACTGAATTAATTTAGTATAAACTGCCAACTAGAATGAACAGTACATTATACAAATAGATGGAATTAATTTTATATCAATTCTTTATATATATTTGAAACCTTTTTTGTGGCTTATTTTTTTGTAACAGCATTATAATGAGCAGTATTTTTGTGTGTTAGGTAATACCATCAACAATTGATATGCATGTTGTTGTTGATGGACCAAAGTGGTACATAGTAAACTTAAACACCAAGAAATGTAGTTGCGGCAGATTTCAAAATGATGAGATACCATGCGGGCATGGAATGACAGTTCTTAGATACAGAAGACTGCATGAAACAGATTATTGCTCTCCTTTTTATAGCTTGAAGAATTTTCAAGATGCATATGCTATCCCTGTTGAACCTCTCACATGCGAGAGTACATGGGATATATCAAGTTATGTTTCAGAGCATAAACTGATGGCGCCTGGTCCAAAGAGAACTGTAGGAAGACCGCAACTTGAACGATGGAAAGGGTTTTCTAATGTGAAATTCAAAAGGTCTAAAGTTACTTGCAATAGATGTCGTCAAGTTGGCCACAACAAGACGACATGTTCAAATTATCCTGTGCCAAAAAAATAATAGTTTATTTATTTTGACTATGTTGAAATTTTATTTTATTTTATCTTTTAGACTCATGTTTTGTTTTGATATGAAACAAAATTGGTATGAAATGCATTACATCTAAGTGTTTAATATATTGTTAATATTTTATACGAGATTCATTCATTAATCATATAAATTGCATACTCTTGGAAATAAAATTCATTCCATTTTAATATAAAATATAGTGTTCATATTAGTGATAATTACATAAGGTAATTATGGTATACATTTGGTATCCTGAGTATTTAATATAAAATATCATGAGTATTAAGTTGGTATTCAACTGGAGTCCTACTATAAATAAAATTAACATCAGATGTAATTGATGTAGTAATTTGGTATCCATTAGGTGTCCAACTTGAATAAAAATAAAACAAGATGTAGTTGAGTTTGTAACAAATTACAATGATCATTGTTTTACATTGGCATAATCATATCTTCAGGGTATTCATACATGTTGGATACCAAGTTCATTCATTTTTTATTTTTGTGTTAGAATATGTAGTAAAAAAAATCATGAATGAATGAATTTGGATGCAATAAGTGTATAGTTTGGGTATCAATTATAAGACAAAGTTGGTTCATGAACTCTAAATTGGGTTTTTTTTTAATCTAGTTAGTAATACACATTAATATCATTAAGTCTAAATGTTGAATCCAATATAAAACAAGATGTAATTGATGTTGGTGTAAAAATTAATGATCGTTGATGTAGGTTGTCAGATTTGTTTCTTAAAGTATTTATACAAAATGTATACCACTTTCATACATCTTTGAAGTACTTAATCCATGCTTGTTAAAAGAATATAATTTACAATTAGTAATAATTGGTATCCATTAGGTGTCCAACTTGAATAACTATAAAACAAGATTTAATTGAGGTTGTTACAAAAATACAATTATCACTATTTTACATTGACATAATCATGACTTCAAGGTATTTATACAGGTTGGATACCAACTTCATTCATTTTTTATTTTATTTTATTTTTGTGTTATAATATGAAGTAAAAAAAAATTAATCATGACTGAATTTGGATGCATAAGTGTGCAGTTTGGATACCAATTATAAGACAAAATTGGTTCAATTATTTTTGTTTTTAGTTAGTAATACACATTAGCATGCTTAAGTTTAAATGTTGAATCCAATTGTTATGAAGTCTGTATATTACTAGTATCCTGAAATTGTAATAGACAATCAGTAATTCATATGTAGATGATATCTGACTGGAATAAAATAGTGGATATTATATATCATCAAATACTTAAACACAAAAAAATTATCCAAAAGTTTTAAAAAAAATATGTAGTTCTAAAAAGTAGAAGGTGCAATCAACTATCTTAAATTTCTTGTCATTCGTCTTGGTGTAGGATAATTGCTGGTATCCGGAACATGTTCTTTTGCTATGCGAGGTCCATCAAATTTGCTAGCAACCGTACCAGTTACTTCACTCTCACTGATCGCGCCATCCTCATTCTTTATTTTTTTCATAATGCCATATGATTGTGGTATACCTTTGACGATGGTATTTTGCATCGATAGCAACAGAACGCATATCAAAAACACCATTACTGATGTATTCATTAAATATACATGTGTACAGACCACAATCACTAGAAAAAAATTGAAAGAAAAAACTTTTTTAATAAATGAATTAAGTTAACTTTTTCTGATGAAATCAGTAAAGTATAGAAATACATACTTGGAACTATCTTTTTGTTGAGGCACATGCATCATATGCTTGACTTCAAGTAGGTAGGATTGAGACTTATCAACATATTTGGGGAATTTATTGGTATACAGATCAAGCCTTTTACCATAAAATCTCGTGCTCGTAAAAAAAGTGGTATCATTATGGCAAGTTTACCAACAGCTTCATTGACTTTCTTGGTGTGAACAGATCCTCCCCTCATCGAATCATATACATTTAGACTTCTAAGCTTGATTCATAATACAATAAAAAATCAGTGAAATGATTCACTAATATTGACAGGAATGATGACATCATCAATATTGTTCCTAGAAATGTTGGCAAGCAGTTTGATGCTTCTAATGCACTGTCCAACATCGTGATTGGTAGAAATGGATCTCATGTCACAATTTGAATCTCTCCACTGTTTTTCAATGTTATCAGCCCACGCCATAAATCAACAGTCAATCGTACTGTATGATAGTGCTATTGGAGAGTACTTTGCCTTCTTTCGCAGAAAATACATAATGGTATTAACATGTTGTTATCAAATAAAAAGTCATTAAAAAATGTTTCAAATATATACAGATGCATATCAATTTCATTCTAGCTACTTGTTTAATGTACTATTCATGACAGTTTATTTTTTATACCAAATTCATTCAATAATCATACTGACAGCATACACGAACATTTTATATCAAAGTTATTCAGAAATCATTCCATATGCATACATGATGGATATGCATATTTTAAAATAGATATGACTTACTCCGTCTTCCCAAGGCCTGCCAGGTTTAACCATTATGTTGAAAAAATCCTTTTCTGAAACTTTGACAACACTAAAGTCCATTTCAGGTTCGAAATTATCTTTGAGCTTTGAATAAACAGATTTCCTGTGAACATTAATAATATATAATAAACATTGTATACGCATTAATTGGATAGTATTTAAAGAAAAAAATTGGCTTTATTTAGACATATACCTGCCACGCCTAGATGAAATATTTTTGTAAATCCATTGGTTAAACTCATCGATCAACTCAGCTACAACCTCAAACCCAATGTGACTTTCAAACGGATGTTTGATACGAAAGAAAGTAGAAACTCTTCTTGAACTGCTTTCGTCTTCCAACAACCGAATGTACGGAGATGTGTCATACTTGCCGGGGTTCCTATTTCTTGATTGCACATCTGGAGTTGTATTAGCATTGAGAATTGGATCAAGTTCAACAATCTATGTCATAGTTAAATCCGGATAATCATCCAATGTTGGTGATTTTGAAGTTGATGATCTAGGTATGTCAGTATTAAATACAACACCAACTGTTTGGTCAATTGAATTCTGCGCTTCAGCTATATATTCAAAAAAAAAATGTTAAAAAAACTTTGTAAGTGTATATACATATCATATTAGGATTGATACTCATATCATTAGTGTTTGAAATATCAATGCATTCCCTCATTGAAATTGAAGGTTGATCCATTGGAGGTTTTTCAGATTCTTCAACATGTTCACGGGCATCATCCTAATGTATGAAGTAATATAAAATTTAATCATAAAATAATGTGAAAAGATTGTCTCATACAAATTTTATACAAGATTAATACAAAGTTTAAACCAACAACAATAACTTGTCATTAATATTGCCTTTCATAAATTTAATACTATATTAATACCAAAATTGAAACAACATAAAATATTGTGCAATACCAGTTCATACATTAATAATACAGAAGCTAATACAAATTTTATAATACCACTGACAAAGAACAAACAAACACATGCATAAAAACTACTTCATTCAATATTCATACCAATATAATACCAATATCAAACAAACATAAGCTAGAAAATAATGCATAAGATTTGCTCATACAAAGTTCATACCAATATAGTATTAACTTTAGTCCAAATTCATACATTTCATAATTACTTGCACATACACAATTCATACCATGATAATATCAATTTCAAATTAAAAAAGTAGATACACCAATTGTTTCAGTTCTTAACTTTGTCAAACCCTTTAATACCATTTAATACCTCTTGGTGTGATGTTTGTGTTGGTTGACCTCTTGAAGACCTAATCTCATCAATTATCAACTTTGTCTAATTATCGATATATGCTTTCAATTTGGTCATGTGCTTGTCAACCTTGTCAATAGATATAAACATATATGTTAAACATTAAAGCATTACAGAAAGAGAATTAATAATAAGTAATTGAAAAGGGATTGAAAAATAACATTATCCTACAGTTCTTTCAACTCCACCCGAACTGTCATTAAACATTAAAGAGTGGTTAAATTCTTTGTAATATGTAAAAAAAAATATTAAATCATAATTTTTTGTTGTATACCTCTACAATTTCCTTTTTCAACTCTACATACTTTTCATCGAAGTCAACATCGTTCCTTTCTGATGTTGCTTGATTTTCTGTCTCATGGTGACTAGAAGATTGATGTAAATTGTTCTGATCAATGGCATTCACCTCTTCGTTTGTAAGCACTATGTTTCTGAATTTATGTTGTAATAACAAAATAAGATGTGAGAATTAAAATTTATAAAAAAAAGAAGAAGGTAATAAATGATAATTATTAAAGGATAATAACTAAAAAATGACCTGATTGCCATATGTTCTGAAAATTATTTTCTTTAAGTCATCGAAGAAATACTCTCATTCGATGTCTTTCAATTGAGAATACGCAGTGTGCCATTTGCAATACGGATAGCAATTGTGTTGTCAAAAGGATGACAACACTCATAAAATCAAATCTGCAACGCTAGGTGGAATTGGCTAAATTTGAATGATGTAGGATTATTTATCAACCTATGACTGCAAGCTTTAAGAGTCAATCTAAAATATTCATTGCCCCAAGGGAAGTTGACATACTGACCGGACTCAACCAAATCAAAATACAATTTAGGTATGGTTGTTTTGGAGGCCTCAAAACCAGTTAAAAATGTACTAATGAAGTACAGAACACCAATTTTAAAATGGTCTTCGGGCTCAAATAAGTTAGGCTCTTTAAACTTATTCAAAAAGTCTAACTTAGGGACTTTCGTCATTTCACCAAAATATTTTTCAATAAGTCTATTTGGAATAGACGAATTTGTAAAAAAGTCAGTAAGGAGTCCACATTTGAGACCAGATAATGCTGCGAATTCCTTGATTCCAAAACGTAGTTCTGTACCGTTTATTTTGACAATAAACATGTCGTCTCTGACGTTTTCAAATTCAAGAAGAAACAAATGCCGCAATAATTGACATTGAATCTTTATGTTGTGCATCTCATAAAATACATCAAAAGGTGTTTGTTCCAGAAATTATTGAAACCTCTCTTGCCCGAGGAATTTCAACAGATCAGCAAAAACATATATGTTTGTACATGAAGACCAGTGTGTGGATACCTTCCTTACCTATAAAATAAAATTGTTTATACTAAATTAAAACATACTTCATACAAATATTATTCAAGTTTCATTCCAACACTAACTACAGTTTATAAGTAGTTATAATTAAAATTATATCATATAAATTAAATAAAAAATAGATCAATTTCATATAAACATTCATAAAACATATATAAAAGTATGTTCATACAAATATTATTCATGTTTCATACACATGCATATACATAAATTTCAGTAATACCTAATACCATATTTGAAAAAAATTCACACTAATATTATTCAAACATCATACCAGCTTCATGTGCACTGCGGCATTTAACAAGCTACTTTCAAAAATTTCTCTAACTACACTAAAAATAATTGTAAAAACAACACTTAATATCAATTTATACCATTTGTTTACCAATGTTAACACTTTAAATACATTAATGTATAAATAGGAAAAGAAACCTTCCTAATAGGAAAAATCTCAATTTCATATCAATATTATTCAAAATTCATACGAAACATAGTAATTTAACAATTCATACAATTTGCATACCAATTTAACAATTCATACCATATACACAGTTAAGAGACAATCACACCAATGTTAATACACAATTCATACCATTTGCATACCAATATTATACCATAGTTCATACAATATCCATCAATCAAACTTTAAAGCCAGATTCATACACATATTATTGAGATTTCATACAATTTTCACCCAAACAAATGTTTCAAAAACAACAATAAGCATAATGTGATATTTTTATAAAAAAATCACTAGTTTGACTAATGTGAAAATAAATTAAATATAGTACTTATCCTAACAACTTTTTTTACTTTTTTGAATATTGGGATTTCTAATTCCTTCTTTTTTGTTGTTCTTCTTGTTGATGGTTTTGAAGATTGAGCAACTTCTACATTTGTTGCTTTTTTTATTTTTTCACCAACAAAATCAGAATCAGAATTAAAAGGGGTTTCAATCATTTTTCCCTTCCTCTTATGCCCCTTTTGATTTGCCGGGTTGACCCCTTTCTTTGCTTCATTTTTTTTCTCCTTTTGATCCTTCAACTGAGAGGAACCACCCTTTGTCGGAGTTTCAATAATTTTTGACGGTGGGGTTTGAGTTAATATATTAAAAGTGGAGCATAAACTTCATCCGTAAAAGTTTCTTCAACCAATCTAGGACTCTTTCTAGGCGTTGCAATCGTTTTCTTAGAGATGATGATAATGAGAAACCTAACGAGAAGGACGATTGTGAAGTTGGGGTAGTGGGGTTGTGAGAAAGATGGGATGCACAGTTGTGAATGTGGGGTAGTGGGGTGGTGAGAAAGATGGAAGGGAAGATTGTGAATGTGGGGTAGTGGGGTGGTGGCGTGTAGAATATGATAGGCGTGGGGGTGGGGGTGGGGGTGGGATTAGAGTATGAGATGTTTGGAGTGTAACGGTAAACAAGGAAGTCTAATCAATGTAAATCCCTAAATTCGTGTAACTGATAATTTTGGTTTAAAAAAAGAAACTGCAATCAAATTAATTAACTATTAATAATTAATTATATAAAAATATAAAGAGATTAATCATTTATTAAATTAAATTGTAATTAATTTTTAAATAAAGTTAAATTTAATTGATATGTTATAACCCGTAAATAAATTGTTATAAGTAAGAATTTTTTAAGAGTATGTTTAAAACTCATAATATTATCTCTTAAATATATATATTGTGTGATTTTTCCTTATATTATGAAGCAAATGCTCAATACTAAAATGAACTATTCACCAAAATTTCATCTACAAGCCAACCAAATAAATATTTTAATTCTATTTTATTTATGTTATATATTTCATAATGTTGTAAAGATCACATGCTTCTTTATATCTTTAAGTTGATAATAGTTGGATAAATTAAAAAGATATTATTTTCTAATTTTTCATTATCGATGATCTATATAAATACTATTATCTGTGTATTACACAAATTTATTCAATGCACATGCTAGAGATATGTATTATAGTTTCGCTAATTTGTACAAAATTTTATATTTTTGATTAATTATCTTATGCACATTTATAAGATAATTAATTTCCTAAATTATACATATTTAATTGTCTTTAATATCGGAAGAGAAAATGAGAAATGAAAAATGTTTGGTTCTATGTAAAAATCTTCTAGTAGTGATTTTTTTGGCTATAAGTCTATATGAGTATTATTATTTTGCCATGAATTGTTTTAATCATTTTTATATAGCTGACTTATTTATTCATCAGATTTTGGCTATTTTAAAAAAAAATTAATATAATAAAAATATAATATTTAATCTTTTGATAAGTGATACATATGCAACAACTTTTTTACTTACTAATTTTGCCTATCTTCTTAGTAAAATTTTATTTCAGAATGTGTTATCCGAAATTGATATAAATTTATGAAAGTATCATTTAACTGTAAGAATTATATTGTAGTGAAATATATATCACATAATTGTTATATGACTTTTAAAATAATTAAAAGATATAATTTAAAATTTTGAATAACATGCCTACATTTTGGTATCCAATATGCTTAGCATTATAATAAGACATTTCTTAGTTATATTTTATTTAAATCTAACTATTAAATTTTCTTACATTTTTATTATTCTAACAAGAGGATAATATAGATAGGGTGATAGTATTTATCATTTTAAATAATTTAATAAATAAATAAATTAAATAAATAAAAAATTATTATTGTCAAATTTAGACAATAAACTAAGCTTATATATTGATTTATTTACAAAAATATTCTATTATAACACATCAAGATGCTAAATGTTAACATTCTCAAATAATAATAAAGGGATAGTATTTATCATTTTAAATTATTTAAAAATTAAATAAATGAAATAATGATAAGATATTATTATTGTCAAATTTAGACAATGAGCTAAGCTTATATATTGATTTATTTACTTAAATATTCTATTATAACGTATCAAGATACTAACTGTTAATATTCTCAAATAAATTTTACAATATTATCTTATAATAAGTTAAAATTTTAAATCTTCAATAAATTAATATTTAGTACATTTCTCAACTAACCGCGCAACGCGAGCACATATACTAGTAAAAATAAAAGGATAGAATGAAACTGTTAGAGTTTTACGTACGTCAATTTAATTGATTGATAAGAAAATAAGATGTCTGGGCAAATTTTCTGTCATTAATCAATGCAGATAGATGTATGCTTTAAGAATGAAAAAACTCTAAGCCCGTTGCTTTATGGGCAAACAAGACTTGCGTGTACGTTTGTGAAGCAACATTTCCCTTTTAAGTAATATAGTGCCTTCTTTTTTACACAGTATTCAATATTTGTATTTAAAATTCAACTAATTTAAATAAATATTTTACAAAGATATTGCTAAAGACGGAACTTCCAAAAAAAAGCTTTCATTCTCAAGACATAAATTCGAAATCTTAAATTAAAAGAAAAAAACCTTAATCATCTTACCAAAACTCACACTCATCATGTTGGTACAAGCAATATACATGTTTGTATAAGCAACAAATCGCCATCCACTATATGAGAAGTATCTATTATCATGAGTCTGCTTTAAAATATTATAATATTTTATTTCTCTTATTCTAATTTTACATTACCAATTATATTGCACATTTATTATGAATGTTTTTTGTAGTTATTTTTAAGATGACTTGCAGATGGTGCAAAACTTTAATACTGGTAAAAAAGCAAAAGTTAAACTCTATATAAAATCTATACTCGATTTCATAATCACACAGAACTATATAATGTAGTTAAGAGCACGTGTTTCAAATATTTAACAAACACAAATATTATGCTTTTATTTTAAAGATATGAATTTCAAAATATTTAAAAAAAAATCATAAATTTGTCGAGTTAAACTATGACATAAATCGAAGGGGTTGAAGAAATATCTTACATGGAAAAGTTCCAAAGGTAAAAAAACTAAATATAGTTGTGGGCCGTAGGTCAAGAATATTATTGTGTCGATTAGTGTCACGTATTCACAATTTTGTTTAGTTCTTATGGAATGGTCAACCAGATGAATGATTCACAAAAATTTCTTAAATACACAATTTATTTTATTATATTTTTTAAATTTTTTTGTTATTTGAAAAATTACAAGAATTTCTACTCTTTTCTATTTTCGAAACGTTACTTTACGCGATGTATTAGTCGAATACATCACTTTATATGATATATCTGGATATATGCGATGTATTGGGACGTTGAGTGATATATCTGAAACTGAGATGCGATGTATTGAGACTTTGAAGGGTGTATTCGAAATCGAAACGCAATGTATAAGTACGTTTTGGGATGTATCAGGATTCCACCAAATTTAAGGATTTTTGTAATCTGAAAAATAATAGACATATAATATAATTAGGTCTTAAAATATGAAATTTATGTAAAATTCTCACAATTTTATGTACTTCCTCCATTTCATATTAATTGAATTGTTGAGTTGTTTCACACCCTTTAAGCAAAGAAGATTAAGACATAAATTAGGTATAACTTTCCATTTTTACCCTTATTAATTATTGTCAAATTTATGATTAAAATAACTAAACATTAATTAATAA
>JAJOOS010024903.1:0-12153 GCA_029582725.1 Solanum chiquidenum
AGTTAATTGGAAATGGACATGATATTGTATTAAAATCTTAATTTGGTAATTCGATTTTTAAAAATGTTACATTATTGTGTCAATTTTTTTTAAAAAAAATAATTGATCGTTTTCTCTGATGTCAACTTAATGTGAAGATATTATTTCTTTTCTTAATTATTTTATTTAAGAGAAAACACAAATTTTGGCTCTAATCAAAATAGAATTTACCTTTTTATTTCTACTTAATTTATAAAAAAATTCATTTTAAATTACAGTTATACTGTAGGCATAACTTAATCAATCAAATAAAGACACTGCTATATAGTAGTGATTTATATTAGCATAAATACATTTTATCTCTTTTGAACCTATTCTTGGTAAATCTATTAGATTTACGCTGAGCCCTACGCTCATCTCTTTCTTCTCTAGTCCTTCTTGAGTGCAGGCTCCTATAAGCTTTCCATAAGTGTAACTACTGTAGGGAATAATTCCTTGTGGATCCCTTAGAGTTTTTTTTATTTTTTCTGCAAATAAAGGAGGAAGGCCATCTATAAATTTTGCTTTCCAATGGTCAAGGCCATTTTCAGGTAGCTCCATTACTCGACTTAGATAAGTGTCTTAAGTTTTGTTTTACATAGCATATAATTGAGAAAAATAGGAAAAAAGCCAAAAACAATTAATTGAATAAGAGAAATAGGAAAAAAGCCAAAAACAATTAATTGAATAAGAAGAAAAAAACATTGACGCTATTTGATATGCGGGGTTAAGATTTGATATCTTAAAATCAAGTTTGTGATAAAAAAAATTATATTGCGTTTGGTTGATCACATAAATTTATATCATCAATCAAACATAATCTAAATTTTATCCCAGAAATATTTCATCACCTTCATACCATCAATCAAATGCAATATAATTAAAGAGAGTTTGTTACGTTGGGAAGAGGCTCCTCTACAGTGATGATCTCTCCAGTTTCCCCCAGTGTTATTTCGCATAGTTGACACGTGTCCATTTAATTTTTAATGGATCAGATTAATATTCTTGACCAAATATCATTAACCATGGTTATTAGTAATTCTCTCTCCTCTCATTCCTTTCTCAATCAGCAAAGAAAAACTTATTCCCCCTCCAAAACTCTCTAAAAAACAGAGCAATCAAACAATTGTAGATTAAAATTACATCAATATTTTAATGTTTTTACATTTACATATGAACAACTAGGGAGAGTCTCAAAAGAGAAAGACTGAAATGGAGTGATTAGCCCCAATTAAAGATTACAATTATAAATACCACAAGAAAAGAAGACCCCAAAAATAAATGGAGAATTTCATTAGAAAAAAAAATATATGAAAAAATATTTTCCTACCCATTATTCGTGCCCTTTCCAAATCCTTTAGTTGACTTTTGCAGAAACTCCAAATTGAAAAAATTGATGTTACGAAGAAGACGACAAAGTTTTGTGGATCACCATTGTGACCAAACCAAGCTTCAAAGAAGTAGTCTCATGGGTTGGATTTTTAAAATTGTATAACCCAAGTTCATCATTTGAATTTTGTCTTCTTTTATCACGGTGTGAAAATAATGAAAAGAAAAAGCGATTTGTTGTTAACAAAGCAAATTCTTTGCTGATTGAGAAAAAAATTGTTGCAGAATTAAGTGAGAAAGAAAGAGATGAGAGAGGAGAGAGAAAGAGAAATAATAATAACCATGGTTAATGATATTTGACCATGATTTAAAAACTACTTTATTTAAATAAATATGAATCATTAGATTTTAAAATTGACAGATATCATTAAATTAAATATGCACTGAACCAACTGGAGAGATTAGTGTACTGGAGAGGAGCCTCTTCCGTTACGTTGTGCTTCCACTCCTAACATATGTGCTTTAATGTGTTGCAAGTCTGAATGATTTTTTCCCGGAGATGACCATAATGTTGATGATATACGTAACAGTTCATTTAAGGATTTAAAGTTGATGTTTGTGGACTCATCGGAGGTGAGTCTTTAATTACAATATTTTCTTCTTCAATTATTTTTTTCTATTATATATAATCAAGAATATTTTTTAATATATTTTGAGCTATACAACAAATTATTGATCATACGGAGAACTCGATCTTTTGACAATGTCGCTCATACAAATAAAAGAATCAGATAAAAGTATATATTCAACCACGGAGTTCAAATTACAATAGTAGTATTGGTCATTGGTGTTATTTTTCTTTTTTTATGTTTGTACTTTATAAAATATGGCAGAAATGGGTCATTAAAAGACGTGGATAAAGAACTCTTTGCTTGTTTCCACCTATGCCCTATTCTGATATAGAAAATATAGATTTAGATGATTGTACATGTTAGATATATTTATCCGACTTTGAATCAATGGAGAATATATATATTCTTTCTTGCATTCACTTGTACCACAGTGAGTGTATTTCAACTTGGATGTGCAGGGAGATACGTGCCCAACATGTCGTCGCAACTATGACCATGTCTATAGACTATGGGTCGTGGATCAACTGTTTAAAATAGTGTTATTATTAGTGCAAATGTGTAATAAATACTCTACGTACTATATAGAGTATATGATTTGTAAAGTTGTATTTATACCATATAAGTGATACTTATTTATCAATTTTAATGTGTTGACTTTATATTCATGTGCGTGCAATGTGCAAAAGAATAACGAAATAAAGGACTTTAAAGGATTTTCTTGAATAAAAAAGATTCCAAAGAATTACTAGTAATGAAAGGTAATAACATAACATTTTTTTTGTTGTATGAGTTATAACTAGTTGCTTGTTAAATTATTCAAACTTCTTTTTCGTAGTACTACACTGAAAAGTAACAATAAAAAAAAGAAGAAGAGAAAAAGCCAAATAGAGAGATAAACGCTGGGGGTTGAATTTAAGAGAAAAATATAAAAAGAAATTTATTGTATTTGTATTTTGTATTTGTGCGTGATTTGTACACAATTTTGTTAAGAAACCTATTCTATTTTGAATTATGAGATATTAATCATAAATTTTATTTTATTAGATTAGCGAGTAAAATATTTTTTTGTATTGTTATTACTTATGTGCATCATACATGCAATTATTGTACACAATTTTACTACGTAACCTACAATATAATAGTATAATTTTTTATTATCAAAATTATTCTCTATTTTGAATTATGAGATATTACTAGATTAGTTAAGACTAAGATAGTTTCTTTGTATTGTTATGTTCAAGTATTGTACACAATTTTACTAAGCAGCCTACAATGTCTCTTTTTGGGGATATATATAATAATAAAAAGAAGAATGAATAAACTTGTGTGTGATTCAACTTTTTCAAAAAGATGTTCTCTAAAATCATTAACAAAATTAAATTTAAACACCACCTATGTCATGGCTCAAAAATAGACGTGATGACACTCGTCTTATCCTACCAAGACAAGTCAATCTAAAACTCAACTAATACGATAAATGCGGAAGTAAAATAAGAAAAAGATACTAACACAATCTAATAATGCAGAAATCATTATTCACTCAAAATTAAATCTCAAAACCTTATTGTCACGTGTACAAGCCTCTAAAGTATTACAATTGATTTGAAAGAAAAATACAAGTCTCGAATGACATTGTTTCTAAAATAGAACAAGATCATAAATAAGGAGCAAGAAGGTCTGTTGAGATGACACACAACTACCTCACAAATCTCTATACGAAACATCAGACAAGAAGATAAGAGAGTAATCACGAAGAGCCGAGATCGTAACCTACACAAGTGTAGAAGCAAGAGGTGAGTACCAAATAACACGATACTCATCAAGTAAACTCCTTGTAATGACTTGATCGGTCATTTTTAGAATGTTTCGTGTATTTACCATTTTCCCCTCTCGATATCGACCTCGAGTCTTTTATGATTTGAGTTTTCAAAATTAGTTATGAACTTTGAGTTTAAAGTTGAAAAATGTGTAAGTTTTGAGTTTGAAAGACTAATATTGTTAAGAAAGAAATTTTTGATGTCTTTTAGAGTTTTGAGTGTGGGAATAAAATTTCATCGATTTCATCAGTCCCAAAATATGGAATTTGGTTTCTGAGAGTTGTTAGTTTCATATTTGGAGTCCTTTGAAGATTTGAGGTCCTAAGTTATGAAATTATGAAAATTTAGCCTTTGGATTTACTTTGGTAAATATTCAGGGTTCAGATGCTCGGATCGGAATTCTAAAAATTTCGTTGGATTCGGGGGATGATTTTAGGCCTAGGTAAGATCTGAGTTAATTTTTGAGAGGTCCTAGCTTGTTTCGCCTTTTTAGGTGCTGAGTTAGTTTCTTGTGGTTTTCACGAATGTCGGGTCAATGAGACCTCAGATTCGTGTTTCAACGGTTCCATTGAGTCTGAAACGTCAAGTATAATTGATTTGCATATATGGTTTGTGTAAACGAGGTTCCAAATAAATTCTGTGGGTCCTTTCAATATTTTGACAGTTGGCTGTTTTTTCTGGTACTGGTGTGCTTCGCAATCGCGAGGATCGAGGAAGCGAGACCCTGGTCACAAAAGCGAAGGCTCTCAGTTAGGCGAGGTTCGCTTAAGCAATCTTGGGTCACGATCACGATGTTTCTGAAAGCGAACGCTGGTTCGAGAAAGCGAAGGTCCCCCACTTTCGTCGGGTTCATTTTTACGAATCCAAGGTTCATTTTGCGACATCAGAGAGGGATTGTCTGAAAATTTTGGGGTGTAAGTCCCTTTTTTTATTTTTGATCTTGGAAAATCCTTAGAGGTGATTTTTGAAGAATTTCTTATGCTAAATCATTTGGGTAAGCTTTTGTGATCCTAAAACTTCATTTCCTGTATTTTAACATCAAAATTTAGAATTTTGATTGGTAAATGACAAGGTTTTTCAAGAATTCAAGTTCTAAACTAAAATGGAGACTGTAAACTGATTTTGAGTCTTTTTTTCAAAATGATTTTCACTAATGAGTTTCTAAAGTCTTGAGTATTGTTTTTTTAAGTGTTGATTTAAGTGTCCACCGGATGTATCTTAATGAATAAAAAGGGATTGAAATGAAAAGGCTATGTGATGATCATGATGATGTGAATTACTTTGTTGTGACCCTTATTGATTGATTGATGAAATGGTTGATATCATGATTGTGGACTTGAATTGCATGAATAGTTGTCTTTTTCATGTGGTGTGATATTGTTTCTATGCATTGATTGTTGAACACCGCAATATAAGACATGTGATGGTTATGATGCCGAGGTCATTTTTGGCAAGTATTATGATGTCGAGGTCATTTCCGACAAGTATTTATGATACCAAGGTCATTTCTAGCAAGTATTATGATGTCGAGGTCAGTTACGACAAGCATTTGTGATGTCTAGCTAGGTCATTGCCGACTAGTGAATTGATATAAGGCTGATGGAAAATGGTTTCAACGAGAGATTGATTATTGTGATTTGATGCATTTTGATGCATGTGTGTGACTTACTTGTTTAATTGTGATTGATGCACTTGTTACGTGTGATTGGTCTACTTGACATTGAGATTGGATTGCTTGATTCTTGTTGGTTATTGAATTCCGACTATTGTATTGTGATCATTGAGCCTTGTGAGTTGGGTATTGTAGAACTCCGTACTAAGCTTAGCACTTGTACCAAGATCCTTTTGGAAATTCTAAAACTGATTAGTAAATTGGGTATCACGATGAGAGATAATGGATAGAGACACTCCATGCAACCTAACAATTTCCTTTTGATACAACTTAGCATAGTCCTTTGCCGAATAAGAAACCTTGACGAGAATATGAAATGAGCAGATGTTGTCATATGATCTACTATAACTCAAATCGAGTCGTGTTGTCGCCGAATGTGGGGTAAACCAACAATGAAGTCCATATTCAAATCTTCCCCTTCTAATTAGGAATACTAATATCTTGAGAAAAACCTCCCATTTTTTATGCTCAACTTTCACTTGTTGATAACTAGGACTTAGCCACAAATTCTACAGTATCATTTTTCATGTCATTCCCCCAATCGACCTCCTGCAAGTCACGGTATAACTTGGTGGCTCCCGGATGAATGAAATATCAAGAACTATGTGCTTTTGATAAGATTTGCCGTCTCAAGTCGTCAACGTTAGGAACGCACAACCGACATTGATATCGAAGTACACCATCTTCCCTTTGAGAGAAGCCTCAACAGACTTTTTAAGTACCTCTTTCTCCAGTCTAACCAAAATCGGATCAACACAACTTTAACTTTTCAGAAGTAAGAATATTTTTTTATATGTATTACTCCCTCTGTTCCTAATTACTTGTCCACTTTTGAATTGACACACATATTAAGAAAACAATTATTGACATAGTGAGTATACCATTTTACCTCTATTAATTATGAAATGGATGAATTATAAATTTAAGATTTTCAAAAGGTTCTATCTTTTTCAAAATAATTAATTGAGGGTATAGTAGGTAATTGTTTTTTGTCCTTTCTTGATTTGTCAAAATGGACAAGTAATCAGGGACAACTATAAAAGGAAAACTAGACACATAATTAGGGGCAGAGGGAGTAGTAAATTAGTAAAATTAATAGATAATATGTGACAATTATTTTAATTCATGGACATTTATGAGTTGACAAAACATCTACAATTTTCTGAAGTAAGATTTTTTTTCGACATGGCTAAGTTAAATAATAGATAACGTGTGTCAATTTTTCAAATTCACAGACTTATTGGACAAAACTGTTCATAAATCATTTTTAAAACGTCCAATATATAAAAAAAAAATTCAAAGTAAGGATTAAATAATAAATTATTATTTTATTTTTAAAATGCTTTTTAAAAAAATAAAATCAACTATTTGTAATTATGTAAATTTGAAATTAAAATATTAAATTTATTTATTAAAGAATTACTTAAAAATTAATGCAATATAACCACTTTATAATTTTTAGAATTTATATATGATAATAGTTAAAAAAATGAATTATCTGAATCTGAAAAATAAAAATAAACATTGCAAAAAGTGAATGTGATTATTAATTTTAAAATTTTAAAAAAATGCTCCACCTTAGTTAGTGGAGAATTTTAAGGGACAACAATTTCAATTAGTCAAGAATTTTAAGGAATAATTTTGAATTTAAAATTAATATAAAAAAAAATAAAAAAAATTACAATAATAATAATAATAATAATATTTTCTTAGAAATGTTCCAAATGACAGCTACACAAAAAAATCTTTTTCCCTGTTTAACGTAGCAATATTTAATTATAAAATCCACCAAAAAAATTACGAAATATTAAAAATATACAAAAACTTTATATATTTTTTAATTTTTAATTTGTATTGATCATAATTTTTATCTAATTGATGTTTGTTTGAATTTCAAATTGATGACAACTTCTTATAAATTGTTTATTAACTTCTCATCATGAATGACTTCTTACTGCATTGCAATTACCATATAAATAAACTACCCAATTTGTTTGACCTACACCGAATTTAAGAAAATAAAAAAAAAACTAAATCTTGTGATCTTAAATTAAAGATATTGTGTGCACAAGTAGACACTTAAAATTATATAAAGTTGAACAAGTAGACACATAAATTCTATGTGACATAATACACATACGTAATAAATTGGCATGTAGGATGAAAAAATAGGATACATACACATAGGTAATGTAAGACTGAATTTATAATGACAAGTTAAAAAGCGGAAATTTTATACCCCACGAGAGCCATTTGATTAAAGATGAAAAAACACTTATTGAAACACAAAATTGAAAAGAAATTAGTTGATTGATTATTAGGCGATGCTTTACATTGATGAGTAGGATTTGCTATAAGTTACGGTGATAGTTCAGACAAAATCAGTGACTTGTTGTGTAGAAAATCACCATCATATTCTACATTAAAATCCATTATCCAAAAATCAAACAAAAACAATGACAATATAGATGTAAGGCAATATTCTTCAACAAGAAATTGCTACCTAGTCAATCCCATGGAATCTTCAAGGAAACTAAACTTTCCACGTACGACGTTTTACGTAGCCCAAAAGACGGAACTTGTGTCGACTTAAATTCAGTATATTCATTTTTCTGCACGTCATAGTCAATGAAAGAACCATCATGCTTTCTCCACAGTATGTTCCTATTCTCCTTAACAAATAGGAAGAAGCGTTTAAATACTTGTGTTCCTATTCTCCTTAACAAATAGTCAATAATTTGTGTTTAAAGATTAAATAACAATTTTGTAAAATCTGCATTGGTCACTGAAGAGCACAGTAATGGCAGAAATTCGAAAAGACTCAAAACTGTTTATTGTATACTTACTATTTATTTTAAATTAGAAATTGTTTTACGTTATTGTACAGTTTTGTTAAGAGAATAGTTTAGTTATTAAATGATAAAAATGTGGTTCATTATTTGATGGGCAAATTGGTCTTTTAATTTTTAATTTTGAAGCTTCTCACTTATTATATATATTAGAGAAAACACATAAAAAAAAATCTCTAAACTTGGTCGGATAACTTACTTTACCACTTAAACTATACATGCGTTTAAATACAACCCCCCCCCCCCACCCTTAACATTTTTTAAGTGAATTAAATGCAACCCTAAGGGATGACGTGACAAAGAGAGTGAGCTCACTCACCTAATAGCATGTGAAGGACTTAAAAAGGATTTTTTTTTTATTAAATCATACACATGTCATTTTTTTATAGGTCAATATATAATTATATTTTAAATATTATTTTCTTAATATATTAACTTTTATTAAGTTATATGAATTTTCCTATTGGCCCATAAAATTTTTAATTTTTTTCTCTTCATTTTATTGTCTTCCCCAATAAGCTTCTTCTCCATTGAAGCATCCTTTTTTCCTCCATCTTCATCTTCAACTCTATCAACTACTTCAGTTTCACCATCTCTTTAGTAATCCACAAAACCCAACACCAACATCTTATTATTGACGTCAATTTCACACCTATAAATTTTATTGATTTTTATCGGAGCTAAAAAAAACTTATTGATTCACCGAATAAGACGAAGAAAGGAAGAGAAACATAAGGTGTGGTGGAGCTCATTGAAAAATATGAAGAGGAAAAAAATGAACAGTTAAGAGCTAGAAATGGTGAAGAAGAAGGAGGAAGAAAGAAGTGAAGGGGGTGGGTGGGGCTGGGTATGGGGGAATAAAAATGGAGACACATTTTAAATTTTAATTTTAGAAATGCATTTGTAATTAATTACTTAGTGTAAATTAATTTTAAGAAGTGTTAAAGAAAAAATTATGAAAATAATTAATAAAAAATAATAATTAATGATGTGGTGCTGACATGATTATGTTGTGGCACTTACATGACTATGATGTGGCAAGTTAGAGTGATATAATAATCTTAGGGTGATTTTTAATTCACTTCAAAGATATTAAGGGGTTATTGAAACGCCCGTGTAATTTAAGTACAAAAAGTAAGTTATCCGATCAAGTTTAGGATTTTTTGTAATGTATTTTCTCTCTCTATATATATATAATATCAAAAGTTTAATGCAATACTAATGAGAAGCAAAGTTTCGTTATAATCAAGTGTTCTATAGAAATCATTAGCTTTGATTCAAATGTTATATTTATGTTCAAAATATATATTTAATATGTAAAATAATCTATATATAATCTTGTAAGCAAAATAATTATAGTTTAAATTGATAAATTAAAATTATGAATCTACCATTCTATCAATAATAATATAACTTAACTTTAGCGAGTTATTTATCTTTTTTCTTTTAAAATAAGTAAATAATAAATTAACTACTTACCAACCAACACATATAACGTAGGGAATGTTTGATTTAAATATCGTCAAATAATTTCTTGCTAGTTTTTATTAATAATTGAATACCAAGGATTTTATATATATGAACTCCTCATTTTTTACAAAAGAAAAAAATTAATTAATTTTTCGAATGCTCTTCTTTAAATTATTGACTTCAAAGACACTGTAATAAATTTTGAAATCCATGCATTACTTAAATTAATGTTAAATTATCTCTAAAATTATTTATCACCAAACTCCACTTCTCTCTATATATACAGAACCCATCGACATTGAATTTCATAAAAAATCATTCATTTGCACTATTTCTCTGTTTGCTTCTCATCTTTCTCTGAAGAAAAAGAAAAAAAAATGTTGATGGTCTGGCACAAACTGAAGAAGGCGCTCTCACTTAAGCGTAAGGATAACAATTTCCAGAACGAGACATACCATTCCAAATCACCTGCTATTCCTTCGTCGCCGTCCTCCTTGTCTCGTTTACCAAGCCCCACCACACGTTCATCCAAGGTTCGTTTTCATTTCTTCTCTTCTTTTTTTTTTTTTACTATTTTCCGTTTTCTCCCTTTTTTTCTAAAATTCTCCATCCCTGTTTCCCTTTTTACTTTCTGACAACATTTAAATTGCTTCACCACTAAGAGTGGCAGATGACAACAAACCAACAAAAAATTGTGTTGGTTCTAAGTGAAATTTAATTCTTGTTCTTACTTAAGTACCCTTTATTTGTAGTTTTGATTAAGATGGTAAATGAGGCGGGGCGGGATAGTTGCAGAGCAAATCCACCTAAAATTATAAAGACTTCAATCCACCCACCCGCCACTACTAAAAAATTGTCAAAAAAAGACGGTCAAAAGCGACGGATTGCATCGCTTTTTTGGTCAAAATTGACGGAAAAGCGACGCAGTCACTTCCGTCGCTTTTTAGCTCAACGGTTTTCAAAAAGCGACGGACAATGTCGTTTTTTAAAAAGCGACGGACTGCGTCGCTTTTAGAGACGGACTGCGTCTCTTTTAGCGACGGACTGAGTCGCTTCTTTACTATTTTATTTTTTGAATTTTTTTTTAAAAAGCGACGGATTGCGTCGCTTTATTTTAATTTTCAATTTTTTTTATTTATATAGAGCGACACAGTCCGTCGCTTTTCTGGAAATTTATTTTTTGAAAATCCTAGAAAAGCGACGGACTGCGTTGCTTTTAGAGACGAACTGAGTCGCTTTTTTACTTTCTTTTTTCTGAATTTTTTTAAAAAAAGCGACGGACTGCGTCTGTTTATTTTTATTTTATTTTTTTTTATTTCAAAAGGGCGACGTAGTCCGTCGCTTTTCTGAAAATTTATTTTTTGAAAATCCCATAAAAGCGACGGATAAAAGGACACTGTCCGTCGCTTTTCTGGAAATTTTATTTTTTAAAATTTTAAAAAGCGACGGACAAAACCACGTTGTCCGTCGCTTTTTCTGCAATATTTTTTACAGTAGTAGCTCGCAGCTTCTGCTGACCACCTGCAAATGCAATTCAATTCAATTCTACACTATTCAGCCCAATCAAACACACAATTATAAACAATCTAAACAAAACATAAAATAACTAACTTAAAATAACATTCAAAAGTATCTAAATCATAAATTAAAGACTTATAAAGTTTTTTAAAATTCGTTTTAAAATTTCAAAAAGTTCATAAATGTCCAGAGATCTAAACTAGGGAGTGAGATCTACATAATCATCCTCATCACTCTCGTCGTCGGTGTCATCGAGAGCCGAAGTAATAGGTCGACGAGCGAGGTTCATCACTTGTTCTTTGATTTGCTGAACGGTCTCACTCATGTTTTGTTGTTCAGTTACTCTTTTCCGTTCCGACTCTGCTAGTGCTGCTATAAGTTTAGCTATTTGATCCGACATAGCAGCAATTTGAACACCGTCAAGTGCCTCAGCTTGACGTGACGATCCATAAACGATGATCCATCTACAAAAATATAGATATTCAATTATATTATAAATAAAATTTAATAATAATTTTACTAGTAGTAGTCCTAAAACTAGTTTAGTATTGACAAAACCACATTAATTAATTTAACTTATTTAAACAACTTTATATCTTGAACTAGTTTAGTTTTGGCTTAATTTCAACAACTAAATCCATCAACAAAATCACATTATTTAATTTAACTTATTTAAACAACTTAACAACTTTAACTAGTTTAGTTTTGACTTAATACAACACTAATACCACCAACTAAACCACATTAATTAATTTAACTTATTTAAACAACTTTATAACTTGAACTAGTTTAGTTTTGACTTAATTCTAACAACTAAATCCATCAACAAAACCACATTATTTAATTTA
>JAJOOS010024904.1:0-10333 GCA_029582725.1 Solanum chiquidenum
GGCTACCTGGGAGACCGAGCAGGAGATGCAAGAGTAGTTTCCTGGCTTGTTTGAGATTTCAGGTACTTCTTGACCCTTACTTTCGCGGACGAAAGTCCTTTTTAGTAGTGGATATTGTAATGACCCTCGTGCTCATTTATGTGTTTTGCCTTTTGTGTGTCATTTAGAGCGTTCCTGTAGCGACCCCAAGTCATTTATGACTTGCTGGGACTGACAGTTCGGTCACCTGGTCGTTCGTTTGGTTATTGTGCGGATTTGTGTTTTTGGAGCTTATGAACCTTGAACGATCATTTTCAATCAAAAGTTCAAGAAGATGACATCGGAATCCAATTCTGACAATTCCATCAGCTCTGGAAGGGTCATTTTAGGCTTGTAGCATGGTCGGCATGACTCTCGATATTTTCAGTGTGAGTCGGTGTGATTAGGCGTTTTAACTTTAAGTTGAAGCCTAAGTTTGACTTTGGTCAACATTCTGAGTAAACCCGTTCGGATGAGAATTACATCAGTGCAGTAAGCTTCGGAATGTCTAGTTTGGTCTAGATTGACCCTTTTTTTGTGTCCCGAGGTTTCCGATATTTTTTCGAGCCATTTTGTGTTTTTTGACTTAAAATGACATTTCGAGCCCACTTCTTATCAAGATAACCTCGTATGGGAATTTCAACTGCGCCATTGAGTCCGGAATATCGAATTTAGTATGGTTGCATATATCATTTGCGTGCTCGGGGTTCCGAACAAGTTCGGAGCACCCCGTCGGAGTTTCAAGTTTTTGGAAAGTTATTGCAGAAAAATCTGCTATAAATGCAGATTTATCAACAACCATTTTCCAAACTTAAAACCCTCATAACTCTCTCATCTCTCATCCGAATTAGGCGATTCGAAGTGCGGGAGCTTCGTATTTTCGGTTGCTTCGCTGCAGAGTTTTCGGGAGTTGTTGGGTATGCGTAGTTCGAGTTAAATTTTGCGATCAACCTGACTGTTGTACCCTTTTTCGAGCTTTTGTTTTTGTCATTCTTGTTTTGGTCGTATTTCTTTCATTTTAGCTCGGTTTTGGGTGATTTAAAGACCCACATGTTAGGAATTGTGGTGGCTTCGTTGTGGAGTATCCAAGGAGTGCTGGGCACCTTTCGATTCTAGTTAATTCTAAGTTTAGACTGCTGCTGTTTTCTTTTAAGTTGATTAAAGTGTGGTCTTCTTGCTTGTTGGCTTTTGCTGTGTTTTAAGCCTCGAATTGTGTTCCATTTTGGAACACAAGTTTAGGGTACTATTTAGGGTAACTTGACGGAGTCAAATTCAGACAGTTCGGTGTGGGTCCCACGATTTCCATTTTGACTCCAAAATTGACCCGTCTCCGTTTGTAGTGATTTTGGTGTCTAAACGACCGTACAAACGTTGTGATCCTATATTTGATAGAGTGTCGGCATTCAAGGGTCGTTCGGAAAGGAAAAGCTCCGGAAAATTGATTTGGAGCACGTGATCGGCATATCAAGAGTCCTATCCAGCATACTCCATATTCTCTCCGCCCCTGATTGTTTGTTTTCCATGTGAAAATTTCTCCTTTTCACGGTAGTTCGCTGAGAGATAATTATTGCATACAGTAAGATAAATCTTGTGTTTCACCTTGAGTCATGGGATTCCCCATTAGTCTGTCATTTGGTGAGAGTAAAACATTGAAATCACCTCATAGCAACCAAGGTTTATTCATAAATTAGCCAATTTACTGTAGATTCACCCACATTGACTTTCTTTGTTCCAAGCTATTATAACCATAGATTATGGTGACCACGACTTCAGGCCCATCAATTCTTTCTTTAACTAACCAACGAATGAATTGCGCCTCATTTTCAATCAAGATAACGCCGTACCATTAGGGGTTCCATAAAATGAATACCCGCTCATTGGTTGCCTTCTGATAATTATGCAGGCTACCCTAATTTGAAGTCAATTTATTGAAGATCCTATTACTTTCATGAGTTTTCACTTGAATCTCTACTAAGCGTACTAGGTTAATATGATTACTACAGATATAGTTCTTCAACTCTTTCCGCTTATACATTTTATTCGCTCCTCTTGTATTCCAACATAACCATTTCATAGAGATGTACTTTGGCACCCACCTCTTTTAGGGAGTATGTTATGAGACTTCTCAATTCCACTAGCCAACTTTCCAAAGCAATTCTTAGTAGATGTAGGGTTACTAAGAGTAGGGAAGTTTACCAAATCCAGGGGTGGGCTTCCAATTCCACTAGTAAGAATTGAACTATTCTCTTGTCTTAGGCTTTGTTGTGGGACTTGGAGTGTACTCGAGAGGTTGCATGTGACTGTTGTACAATTTATTGTTCCTGTTGAGTATATTAATATATATGTCGGTTGGATTGCCATCATATGTGATTTTCCTTACTATCCTCCTTCATTTTCTTGGCAGATTCATCTGACCTTCTGTTGCATCTCTATAAGTAATAGAGGGGATCTTTGTTACTACAGAAAAATTCAGAGAACTGTGAACCATAAAAATACACTAAAGACAAATGGCATGCACACTTCCTTTTGTATTTATAATATCTTTTTAAAAATTACCCAATTCCTAACCTTTCAAGTCGTTGTTACTAGCTTTATTTTATCATAAACAACAGGTCCCCATGTAGCTGCAACTAGCTCTATTTTAAATTACTTTAGTTTGTGCTCCTTACCCTCTCAAGGACCCTTTTTTGTTTATCCAACTCGCCTAATTTATTATAATATCACTAAATTATACTAAGCCTGATATTCCTGTTTGGTTCATTGATGTGAAAGGTTCTTTATCAGTGGTCTGAACCTCAACCTGGTAGTTTTTTAATAGAGAATTTTACTGAATACAGATTGAACTCCATGACCTGGAAAAAGGGGTGCCTTTTAAAATATGTTATTGTTTGGAGAGCTTTGAGGGACAAATTACCCATCAATAATAGGATTATCAAGATGGGGATTAGCTCGGTTTCGGGCGATTCGACGACCCACATATTGTGAATTGTTGTGGCTTCATTGTGGAGTGTCCAAGGAGTGCTGGGCACCTTTCAATTATCGTTAATTCCAAGTTTTGACTGCTATTGTTTTCTTTTAAGTTGATTAAAGTGTGGTCTTCTTGCTTGTTGGTTTTTGTTGGGTTTTGAGCCTCAAATTGTGTTCCATTTTGGAACACAAGTTTGGGGTACTTTTTAGGGTCTCTTAACGGAGTCAAATTCAGACAGTTCGGTGCGGGTCCCACGATTCCCATTTTGACTCCAAAATTGACCCTTCTCCGTTTGTAGTGATTTTGGTGTCTAAACGACCGTACAAATGTTGTGATCCTATATTTGATAGAGTGGCAGCGTTCAAGGGTCGTTCGAGAAGGAAAAGCTCCGGCAAAGTGATTTGGAGCATGCAGTCGGCCTTAAGGTAGGCCACGACTTCCTTTCTATTAGATTGAGCTTAATTGTGTAAAAACATGTCGGTTGGAGTGTATTGGGGATGGGTACCGATTTTCTACCTTACTTTGATTAGATACCTCATGTGAGGATCGATTGCTCATATTTTGGGTATATTACCATGTTAAACGGTTTAGTAGAGTTGCATGCTTATGTTCTAAATTCTATTGTATGATTGTATGCTATGTGTTGTATGCTTGTTCATCCTTAACCGTAAGCATGATGTCCTTAGTCTAGGTTAGGCTAGCATTATCTTAGACTTATGACCCATGTGGGCTAGATAGCCTTGACTTTCTGTCGACGTCGTTCGGATGACTTATCTCTTTGTAAACTGGAGTTGCAGACTTGCGTCTGATAGGTTGAGCCTTAGATTAGGCGTTATCGCTGCTTGCTGCACTTCTGTATCTTCTTCCTCTCATTCTGTGGTTTTGACGCATTCTCGAAGGTTCGGTGCGTCACTAGAAGTGTGGGATTGAGATAGTATAGGCTTGGAGCCTTTTCAGTGATTTCTTAGAGTGGATGGCGTTCCATGGTGGCTGTTGTAGTATTGGATCCTATTGGAGATACCATCACCCGCGGGATCGCTCTTTCTAGCTGGGCTGGGAGCGTATCGCTGGCAGGGCAGACTCGATGATATCGATGATTGCCCCTGGGCCTCTCTTTCTAGCTGGGCTGGGAGTTTGCTGCTGGCTGGGTGTCCCCGGGTCGCTCTTTCTAGCTGTGCTAGGAGCTGACTGCATGGTAGGACGACTTCGGATATCTACCTCACTCACGGGTCCCTCTTTCTAGCTGGGCTGGGAGTGAACTGTTTGGTTAGGTTGCCCCCTGGGGTCACTCTTTCTAGCTGGGCTGGGAGTGCGCTGCTGATTGGGTGGAGTCTGATGGGCTATCTTCGTTACTTTGGGCTGGGAGCCCGATTTTCTTCTTTCTCAGTAGACTTAGCTTTCCTGTGTACCTGTCGGGCGTATGGGGGTCCGTTCAGGTTTTACTTAAACTTGCACACGAGTGTACCTTCTGGGCTTATGGGGGTCCAGTTATGTTTAGTTTAGTTGTACTTAATTTGTTTCTGGTATGCTCGTGTGCTTCCGTTTCATATCCGCTCTGACCTTTCTGTGTCTAGATTCTATCCTTTCTTATTATTTTTACCCTTTTTGCTGAGTCGGTTTGTAATGCCTACTAAGTACCTGTTGTGTTAGTACTCACGCTACGCTCTGCATCTATTTCGTGAAGTAAGACCCAGTACCAATTACCAGCGGTGATTAGTTCCAGCCTTCCTTTAAAGCTGTGACTCGGAGACGAGGGCGAGCATTTGGCATTTTGGGTTTGTTCTATCTCCTTCTTTTGTTTAGCTAGTCTTGTAGCTTTTGAGACACGCTTTGTTGTGGTCTACTTTTGGGACTTGTACTCTTTAGTAGATAGCTCTGTACTAGTGACTTCCAGGTTCTGGGAGGGATCATGTATGTATTTATTTTGGTTTGCTTCCGCCTTGTTGTCCTTGTTTAAATTATTGCTTTTGCTAGTTTCTTCCCTTCTGCTCATTGCTTGATGTTCTGGATTACGGGTTGGCTTACCTATTGATAGGGTATAGTAGGTGCCATCATAACTTGAGAAATTGGGTCGTGACAAGTTGGTATCAGAGCCGCAGGTTTATCAGTCTCACTTGTACAGAGCTAACGTCTAGTAGAGTCCTGCGGATCGGTGTGGAGATGTCCGTAACTTATCCTCGGGAGGCTACATGATGTCGTTAGGAAGATTTCCTCTTTTGTTTCACTTTCGTGCAACGTGTGTCTTATTGCTTCCTTGAAATCTCACTTGTTTCACTCTTTCGCAGAATGGTTCGCTCGCGAGGTGGCGCGACCGAGGGTGATTTACCCGGACCTACAGACAGAGCCCCAGCTTAGGGTAGACTCCGACCCCGAGGTCGAGACAGGACCGCAACACCAGCCCATATGAGAGAGGAGGATCCAGAGCCAGTAGCGGACCCTCCAGCACTTCGTATAGCAGATCAGCTAGTGGGGTCAAGGCCAGCCCAGCCGCCACCCAGACTAGTTCTGACTCCAGATCTCCAGGCCACTATTGTACAACTCTTGGGTATGCTTGGGGGTATGCAGCAGCCACCCACCCACGCTACACCAGCACCAGTACTGCCGGACCAACCTACAGTGAGGGCATCTCAGGTACAGGTACTACCTTAGAGAGTACAACCCTTGGCAGCGGAGAGACTTATGCCGCTTGAGGACCAGAAGATGCTTAGTGTGTTTCTCAGGTTGACACCACCAAGGTTTTTTGGGGTTGTGGGTGAGGATGCCCACGAGTTTCTTACTACTTGCCGTGAGAGGCTTCGTACTTTGGGTCTAGTGGAGTCTAGAGGGGCGAACTTCATTGCTTACCAAATAGATGGGCCCGCCAGGCAGTGGTGGCGCACGTTCATGCAGACCAGGACAGTTGGATCTCCACCGGTATCATGGGATAAGTTTTCTGAGGCCTTATTGGCCAAGTTTATTGCTCGTAGCGTCAGAGACCTCCGCAGTGATAAGTTCTACAGGTTGGAGCAGGGCTCCATGTTAGTGGCAGAGTACGAGGCTAGATTCCACGAGCTTTCCCGCCATGCAGAGATAATATTACCTACAGAGGAGGAGAAGGTTAGGTGCTTTGTCCGTGGGTTGAGATTAAAGATTCGGCTTGAGACCCAGTCATTAATTTCTGCGGGTCGACTTTTTTTAGATGTAGTTGACCATACCAGTACGATAGAGCATCTTTGTCGTGAGGCCCAAGGTGGCAGCGAGAAGAGGGCTAGGCATGAGTGTAGCTACAGTGACTCCCGCCCCAGGTCTAGGGACTATCATGACAGGATCGGATGACGGTTTCATTAGGGTCAGTCTAGCCGGCCTACCCAGGCCTCTCTTCATGCATTAGATGGTGGTCGGAGTGAGGCCAGTTCGAGTCAGGGCCGTGAGGTGTTTCAGTTGGGTTCTTCAGGCCATGGTGGTCGTTCTTCTGGGAATCGCCATCGACAGGGTTGCTATAAGTGTGGTGAGATGGGTCATTGGGCCAGGGATTGCCCTCAACATAGTTGGATTGCTCCCGCTCCTCAGGAAACTCCCCCATCTTTACCACCACCTCCTACTAGAGGTCGTGGTCAGGGTCAGAACCGTAGAGGTGGTCATCAGCGTATACGGGGTGGCCCATGAGGAGGCAGGTCAGGTGGTAGGTTTGGTGGACAGGACAGAGGCAGACATAGCCATTTCTATGCAGCTCCAGCGAGGGCGGAGGCTGAGGCATCAGACAATGTGATCACAGGCATGATTCTTTTATGCCAGTAACCCACCTTGGCCTTATTTGATCCGGGCCCTACTTTTTCGTATGTTTCTGTTTACTATGCCTCACACTTGAGTATGATTTTTGAGCATCGGGTAGCGCCGTTGCATATGTCGACCCACGTGGGTGAGTCTTAAGTAGTGGATCAGGTATTTCGATTTTGCTTAGTTACTATCTAGGGGCGTGACAGTTGGGTTGACGTTATATCGATGTAATTCTTGGCATGGACTGGTTATCCCCTTATCGCGCTATTTTAGATTGCTTCTCTAAGACCACTACCTTAGCCATTCCTGGTATTCCTCCAGTGGTGTGGCAAGGATCTCGTGGTAGCACAGCAGTTGGGGTTATCTCTTTTATTTGGGCTAGGAGGTTAGTGGCTAGCGGATGCTTATCATATTTGGCCTATGTGCGTGATGTGAGTAGGGAGGTCCCTCCGGTTGAGTCAGTTCCTGTTGTTCGTGACTTGTTAGATGTTTTTCCTACCGACCTACCTGGCTTACCCCTAGAGCGTGATATTGATTTTCCGATTGAGCTTGAGTCGGGTACTCGTCCTATTTCTATTCCTTCATATCGGATGTTTCCCGCAGAGCTCAAGGAGCTCAGAGTTCAGCTTCAGGATCTATTAGGTATGGGATTTATCAGACCTAGTGTATCACCTTGGGGCACTCCCGTTCTTTATGTTAAGAAGAAGGACGGTACGATGCGCATGTACATTGACTATAGGCAGTAGAATAAGATGACAGTGAAGAATCGATATCCTCTGCTTAGGATTGATTACCTATTTTACCAGCTACAGGGAGCTTCAGTGTTCTCTAAGATTGATTTGAGGTCCGGTTACCACCAGTTAAGGATTAGGGCAGCGGACATCCCTAAGACTGCATTTAGGACCCGTTATGGCCATTATGAGTTCTTGGTGATGTCATTTGGGTTGACTAATGCCCCTGCTGCCTTTATGGACTTGATGGCGCGCGTGTTCAGGCCTTATATTGATTCCTTCATCATAGTCTTCATTGATGACATTTTGATATACTCGCGGAGTAGGGGTGATAATGAGAAGAATTTGAGAGTTGTGCTCCAGACTTTGGGAGATCAGCGACTTTATGCCAAGTTCTCAAAGTGCCAGTTTTAGTTAGACTCTGTAGCGTTGTTGGGGCGCGTTGTATCCAAGGAGGGAATTATGGTTCATCCCGTGAAGATTGAGGCTATTCGTGATTGGGCTAGGCCCATCTCAGTTACTGAGATTCGGAGCTTCGAGACTAGCAGGCTACTACAGACGATTTGTGAAGGGTTTCTCTACCTTGGCAGCATCTCTGACCCGGTTGACTCATGTTAATGTTCCCTTTGTTTGGTCAGAGGAGTGTGAGCCGAGCTTTTTGAGACTCAAGTAGTTATTGAACATCGCTCCTATATTGACTCTTCTAGTTAAGGGCGAGGGCTTCACGATTTATTGTGATGCATCCGGCGTTGGTTTGGGTTGTGTATTAATGCAGCAGGGCCGAGTTATTGCTTACGCGTCGAGGCAGCTTAAGATTCATGATCGCAACTACCCCACCCATTACTTAGAGTTGGCGGCGGTAGTTTTTGCGCTTAAGATTTGGAGGCACTATTTGTGTGGAGTTCGATGTGAGATCTATACCGATCATATGAGTCTTCAGTACATCATGAGCCAGAGGGACCTTAATTCGAGGGAGCGTCGTTGGATTTAGCTCCTGAAGGACTATGACCTCTCTATTCTCTATCATCCGGGCAAGGCGAATGTGGTAGCAGATGCCTTGAGCCGGAAAGCGGTGAGTATGGGCAGCCTAGCTTTCTTATATGTTCAGGAGCAACCCTTGGCTTTGGACATTCAGTTCTTAGCCAATAGCATGGTTCGGTTGGATATCCCAGATTCTAGACGCGTCTTGGCCTATATGGGAGTTCAGTCTTCTTTACTTGATAGGGTCCGTGGTTGCCAATTTGAGGATGAGGCTTTGGTGGCCCTTAGAGATAGAGTGTTAGCGGGTGATGGTGGTCAGGCTACCTTAGATCCTGATGGAGTGTTGGGATTCGCCGACCACATCTGTGTTACGAGAGTTAGGGATTTGATACAGTTGATACTTTCCGAGGGCCATGAGTCTAGATACTCTATCCATCCGGCCACAACAAAGATGTATCATGATTTAAGGCAACATTACTGGCATGAGGAGAGATATTGCTGACTTTGTTTCCCGTTGCTTGTGTTGCCAGCAGGTAAAGGCCGAGCATTTGAGGCCTGGTGGTGAGTTTCAGAGATTACCCATTTCGGAGTGGAAGTGGGATGGCATTACTATGAATTTTGTGGCAGGCCTACCGCAGACTTCTAGAGGTGTTTATAGCATTTGGGTCATCGTTGATCGATTGACCAAGTTAGCACATTTCCTTCCTGTTCAGTCTTTATTTAGCACTGAGAAGTAGGCTCGTATCTACATTCGGGAGGTGGTTCAACTTCATGGGGTGCCAACTTCTAAAATATATCAGATCGGGGCTCTTTGTTTACATATATCTTTTTGAGGACCTTTCAGGATGAGTTGGGCACTCGAGTTGACCTTAACACACCTTTCCACCCGCATACTGATGGTCAGTCGGAGCGTACTATTCAAGTTCTTGAGTACATGCTGCGGGTTTGTGTTTTGGAGTTTGGTGGTCATTGGGACCAATTCTTGCCTTTGGCGGAGTTTGCGTATAACAACAGCCACCATTCTAGCATTCAAATGGCCCCGTTCGAGGTCTTCTATGGTAGGCGTTGTGGCTCTTCGGTGGGCTGGTTTGAGTCTACAGAGCCTAGGCCGAGTGCTACAAATTTGATTCAGGAGTCTTTGGACTAGGTGGGAGTGATTCAGGATAGACTCAAGATGGCTCAAAGTAGGCACCAGAGTTATGCGGATCGGAGGCGTCGACCTTTTGAGATTTTATGTTGGTTATCGGGTATTCCTCTGTGTGTCACCCATGAAATCTGTGATGAGGTTTGGGAGGCGGGGCAAGTTTAGCCCCAGGTACATTCAGCCTTTGATATACTCCGGACAGTTGGGGAGGTTGATTATGAGTTGGCCCTATCTCAAGCATTTTCAGCCATCCACCTTGTTTTCCATGTCTCGATGTTGCACCGGTATGTTCCTGATGAGTCTCATGTGCTCTAGTATGATGCAGTCGAGTTGGATGATCGTTTGACATTTGTAGAGGAGCCAGTTGCCATTCTAGCCATAGATGTGAGGAGATTGTGCTCGAGAGCCATTCCTGTGTTAAGGTCCGTTGGAGGCATCGTCCGATCGAGGAGGCTACCTGGGAGACCGAGCAGGAGATGCAAGAGTAGTTTCCTGGCTTGTTTGAGATTTCAGGTACTTCTTGACCCTTACTTTCGCGGACGAAAGTCCTTTTTAGTAGTGGATATTGTAATGACCCTCGTGCTCATTTCTGTGTTTTGCCTTTTGTGTGTCATTTAGAGCGTTCCTGTAGCGACCCCAAGTCATTTATGACTTGCTGGGACTGACAGTTCGGTCACCTGGTCGTTCGTTTGGTTATTGTGCGGATTTGTGTTTTTGGAGCTTATGAACCTTGAA
>JAJOOS010024905.1:0-11161 GCA_029582725.1 Solanum chiquidenum
CACTTTATGTGACACGAATATATTAATTTAGTTGTCAATTATCATAATTTATAGTATTTTTTATGCAATTTTTAAATATATAAAAATTAAAAAAATAAGACAAACAAATTAAAACGGAGAAAAAATAGATAAATATATATTTAAGTGTGGAACCACACATGTGAAGCAGGCAGACTGCCACATGTGCGGTTATTCACACTTATATATAAGTAGTAGATGAGATTTACAATATTTTTACGTAGTTTTCAAATTAAATAATATATGCTACTTTTCTTGTCCCACTTTATGTGACACGAATATATTAATTTAGTTGTCAATTATCATAATTTATAGTATTTTTTATGCAATTTTTAAATATATAAAAATTAAAAAAATAAGACAAACAAATTAAAACGGAGAAAAAATAGATAAATATATATTTAAGTGTGGAACCACACATGTGAAGCAGGCAGACTGCCACATGTGCGGTTATTCACACTTATATATAAGTAGTAGATGAGATTTACAATATTTTTACGTAGTTTTCAAATTAAATAATATATGCTACTTTTCTTGTCCCACTTTATGTGACACGAATATATTAATTTAGTTGTCAATTATCATAATTTATAGTATTTTTTATGCAATTTTTAAATATATAAAAATTAAAAAAATAAGACAAACAAATTAAAACGGAAAAAAATAGATAAATATATATATGTAAGAGTGGAACCACACATGTGAAGTAGGCAGACCGCCACATATGCGGTTATTCACACTTATATATAAGTAGTAGATAATATATTATCTCTTTTATTACCAAAAAAAAAAAAGGGGTCACTAACCTGCTGAGTTTTTCACTTTTCTCTAAACAACAGTTTAGGTTAGGCATTCCTCCAACTCATATAAAGTCTTTTTTAACTGAAACATAAAAATACATATGAGACCAAGTTTATTCAATTTCTTCAAGTTAGGGGGCTCATCAGAGACCAACCTCTAAATGTAGTGTAGTTTGTTCGTCGCAAACATGTACATGCTCCTGCACCATGCAAAAAATGTTTGAACATAAGCAGGCTTGAATTTGTATCTTCAAAACAGCTGAAAGAGGAAAGAACACACTCAACAGAATTTACCTGATCCCGCGAGTTAGAAACCTCACTCAACAGAATTTCTCCCTCTCATTCTTCATAAAAATCTTGAAATCTACAAGCCAACAGAAAGAAAATTTGTTGAAGAATAGAAAGTAACGAGCTTCAATAGTTAGGTTATTGGATATCTATGTACATTCTTCCTCCACAGTTCTTGTAAAAGCCTAATGTTTTTCTGGATTTCTATCAAATCCGTCCTTTGAATTCTCTCTTCTCTGACTTCAAGTTGTTTTATAGAAGTTTCCTTTGAACGACTCCGGTCCTATTTCATCTCTTGTCGCGGCTAGTCTCTTTGTAGTAGTAATAGCGGGAGGGGGAAGTTTCAGCCATCTGCTCTCTTCTTAAAGAACCAATTAATGTGGTCTCTAGTGATTTGAACTGAAAAATAAAAAAATAAAGCAAGAGGAATCATTGGACAGCAAAGTATATAAGCACTTGGATGAAGAAAGTGAGATATGATTCTTTAGCCATGAAGATGTATGAATGTAAGAACACTAGATCTCCTTTCTGCACCCACCCATATCGACCTTTTGGAAGACATACAGATTTTTCTGGAGTTTTATTGAGATCGAAATCTCTACTAGCCCTAGGTTTAGTGGGGATCTTATCAATTTTAGTAACCCTAACACCCCCTTGTTGATCTACTCCGCCTTTCAAATTCCTGGTGGTTTCTTGAATTACGTTTAAAAAACTCCTGTTGGTTTCTTGAATTGCGTTTAAAGGAGGCCTTGTTGAGTCTGCACTAGCTGGAGGACCCGTTGAATCCCTCGGATTCACCGGTGCATTCTCAATTTCCTCCAGTGGGGTATTATTCTTACCACTGTTCCGGCGCAAGAATTTGAAATCCCTCAACATTATGTGTATCAGCAAAAAGATTTTAAAACAAAATTTTTGAAAGGCATGTTTTTTCTCTCGATGCACGTTAGTCTAACCTGCGCTTACCATGGGTAAGCTAGCTCGTATGCCTACACAAAAAGCGTTAATGGCAATGGAAGCACAACAAATGAAGGGAAAGTCTCAGCGAAGTTGAAAACAAGGTCAGGGAGAAGGGAAAATTGCTGAATCAAGTAAAATAGCAATGGAATCAAGCATTAAAACAGCTGGGCCGAAAGGTACAGATGGATCGAGAAACAGTGTGGAGGTTGCTTAAACGTAGTTCAAAAACACAGCATCAATAGGAAAGGAAAAATCAAAGGAGCTGGAGGAAATGCAGAGGTGATTTAGTGAGAGAACATAAAAAATTAGCAGAAGCAAGTTGGAAGGAAATCATATTCTCTAACAGTGATAGAAGCCCGAGTAAATTGAGTAGGAAGTAAAAAAAAGTGTTGAAATTAAAATTGGTGACAAAAAAGGGCCGATCAAGTCAAACTTTTTTTTAATTAGTGATTAAAATAATTGGGATCTAAAATGTAATATTTAAAACTTCTAAACTTTTAAAAATATTCAAAATAAACTCAATTTCTAATTGTATTTCTTTTTCTTTCAATTGATGCAAACAAGTATCGGTTGTTAGGGTTCGTCTTCATCTGTCGCCTTCGTCTTCGTCTTCTTCGTCATCGTCGTCATCTATCCTCAAGGTTACACTCTTTTCTTTTCTTTCATTGAGAGTGTAAAGGTTGAAGATTCATTGGGTTATTTTTGTTTATAATTTTTTTTGTTATTTTTGTCCAAATTATCACTTGCATTGCTGAAAAGATTTCTGGAATTCATTGAGAGTTCTCTATCTGAAAAGGTTGTGATGCTGAATTTATGAAAATTCTGCTGCTTTTCATTTTTATGCCTATGAATGAGAAGTAAGCCCTTAATTTAGAGAAATTAGATAGCTAAAGGACAATACTATTGTTGTGGGGTTAATGTTTGATATATTCTGAACGATAATGATATTCTGGTATTCGTTAGAGTTTGGATAGCTCATAGAATCCAGAGACATGGAAGATGAGCAGGGATAAGAGAATCACGGCTGATAGATTACATAGCAAGAAGCCTACAATCTCCAGGAATCAATGTAAATTTTGCATTAAAAGAACATTAGAAGAAAATAGACAATGAGAAAGTGACCAACTAGTGGGGATTAAGATTTAGTTGTTGATGTTGCACTTAAATTAGATTCACGTAGGTCAAGTGTGGGATTTTTAATGGAACTCTAAATAGCTATTGAAAGTTATGAACCTGTAAAAGTTTAAGAATTTTGCCACTGAAAAGCAGCAGTTGCTATATTTATAATTGTTTACCCTATTTCCTTATGTGGTTTTGAAACTAACTTTCAAAATTACCTAAATGGATAATGAATTGTCTTTTTTTATTATTACATGTTGATTTTATTGTTTTTATATGTAGATTGTGCATCCATGACTCCAAGGAAAAAACGAACAACTCCTACTAAAAAGTATAACAGGCGAATCAGAACACAAAGACAAAGAGAAGAAGAACTAGAAAACACAAATTTGAAAAATTCTATAGAAGAAGAAGAAGGAGAACATGAAATAGATGTTTCTTCTACAAATGTAGAAAGAGATGATAGAGCAGTTGAGGAGGAACAATATGATATACCCATTTTAGAAAATGAGACATCTCCTATTGTTGAGTCTTCTCCGATCAGTTCTTCACCCGATAACTTCATTGTGAAGTAGATTAGGTATGCAGATTACAATTTGGAGTCAATGATTGATAGGTATCCAAACTTGAGAGGTTCTTTAACTGTTAAGTCCGAGTTACGTAAGTTTTCTAAATTTAGAACGATTTTAGAAGAACAAAAATTGGAAAAGTTCTTTCGATCTTCTATTTTCGAAATGTAATTAAGTAAATCTGGGACAAATTAACATTTTCAAAACTTTCTAATGTTTTATAAAATACAAAAAAAAACACTTCATTTTTCAACTTTTATAATTCTATCCAAACCATTTTAAAAAAAGTAAAAGAAAATAGAATTTTCTCTTTTTCTTCTCCCAACGTTCTCTCTTTCTCTTCTTCTTCTTCCTTAGAAAATCCGAAAATCTGACTATTAAAACAAATATTCTCCCCCATTATCTTATCTTCCTCCTCATCTCCGGTCGTGACTCTCTCCTCTTTCTGAAGATTGTGTTCGACTTAAAATGGGTTAGTCATTTTTTTGAAAGATTTTACAATTTTCGAACAATACCAAGGCTTTTTCTTGGGTGGGGACGTGGGGGTGGGGGCAGAGGGTGCGTTGGGGAAAATGAAGGAACTAATTTGTAGCACTTTTTCATTTTATTTAATTATAACGATCGAAATTATACTCTTTCAGGGCTGGATATAATTCCATCATTAATATTGAATTAAAATTTAGCTTTAGCGACTGGAAAAAATAAAATTGGCCAATAATTGTACACTTATAACGACTGGATTTATGTCCCATCGTTAAGAATTGGTCGTTAAATGTATAAATTCTTGTAGTATATTGTTTTCTTGCGCAAATGTAAGCATGTATTAACTTTTGTAAAGCACACAGGTGGAATTGTGGGACTGGCAAGAAGGTTTCTCAAGTTCAATGGAGGTGTTGGTGAAGAACAATTGGAATGGCTTCATCATGTCCTCCAGGAACCTACGAAGTTGAATCAAAATGTAATAGTGTGTTGCCATCTATGATTAAGAACACAATTATTATTTTCTTCAATCTTGAAAAATTAAATCCTGTTTAAATTTATATTTGTTATTGTACGATACTCACCAACATCTCACTCGTTTCTAACCATTTTTTTCAACTACTCTTCACAAAGGCAATCTGGAAGGACTTCTTCCTTCCTTGGATTTTTAATGGAAATGAGTGAATCTATAGGCTAGAAGAATAAAAGTTGGAGGACTTATGATGAAAGCAGCGTTAACTGTAGTTGTATATAGTATGACATCAAGTTTATGAATGACATTTACACAAGTGAGTTCATTTAAAATCTCTGAGATTTCATCCCGAACGAATTTGCAGTAACCGAGATCATTAGTAATGACATTTATGAATTACATTTTCACAAAAGTGAATTCATTTAAAATCTCTAAGATCTCATCCCGATGAATTTTGCAATATCGAAACACTCTTTAAATTAATAAATATTAATTTATCGATTAAATAATATATCTACAAAATAATAATATTTTATATTCCCATCTTTATTAATTTAGCGATTGAGGTTGTAATGTGTATATATTATGAGTTTGGATGACCCACCTTATTAGATGGTTAAGGATAAAATAATGAACTTTGCAAATACATGCATAATAATTTCTTACCTCTGTAGCATCTCATAATTAATAATTTGGAGAAAGATTTTTTACTTTATTTGCTGTCCCGATTTTCCATCAAGTTATGTTGCATGGCTTTGTCTACGACTCTACGTGCAAATATAGCTAGGTAGGGAATTAGTAATTAAGCGGCGGCACAGGTGGGACAGGCGCAGGCAGGACCACACTTGCAGTTGGCCTTTCCAGTACTCTTTGGACATGTGCAAGGATTGCACCCACAGTGCTCTCCACATGAGCATCTCTTGTGCTCCATGCTTGCCGCATCCGACGATGCGCACCTGCATATACTGACTAATTAATTATATTGATTGCACTCAGCATCAACCATATGATGATGAATGTATGTACGTACCTGCAAGAGATTCCACCGGGGCATGGAGAAGGACAACCACACCTTTCATTGCATGTACCACAACTTCCTCTAACATCAGCCATATCGATCGATCGATGTACCTGCAATGGATCCATTTTCAAAATTAATTAATTATACGAAAACAATAAAACTGCAACAAATTAATGGCAACATCCCACCTACGTACACAATGATGAGATAAAACAGAGCAGAGCGTCTCTCTTAAATATTGAGTGAAGCAGCTCCACCTGCCTATTCCGTGTCAACCTGCCCGCCCACTTCTCTTTCTCTTTTGCCACCTACACATCTTCAACTAATATCTACTTAATTACTAAAATTTGAGTACCTAGCTTCTTATAACTCATCACCAAAATAAACTAGTGCTCCCTCTTTCCTAACCTACTTAATTTCATGAATTTTTTATTTTCAAAATAAGTCATTATTAATATTAATTTATCAAAAATAATATATTTTTTAAAATTTGTACATCAAAATAAGTCATTATTAAAATCAATTCATCAAAAATATTATTATTTTTTTGAATTTTTATTTACATAGTACAAAGGTATTTCTCAATAACGTTTTAGGTTATATTTTATTCAAAAACATTCAATAACAAAAAGATAAAAAAATTGACAGAGTAAACAAACATAAAACATTACTGTCAGTAACGTTTTATAATTTGTTATTGTGAAGTGTGAGACACATTTTATAGCTAAAACATCACTCACAGTAACGTTTCTCTGGAATAGCTGAAAATAATGGATATATATATTTTGTTCATCTATTTACTTGAAATATATATGATTTTCTCTTTTCATACATAAATAATACTCCATCCATTTCAAGTGGCTTAGTTTGGCCTGACACGGGATTTTAGAAAATAAAGAAGACTTTTGAATCTTGTGGTCTTAAATTAAAGTTATGTCGAATGTATTAAATTGCCTTTTAATCTTGTGGCCTTAAACATGTCACGTGGAAAACTGAAATTAAAATGTTACCAAAAAAGAAAGATGTCATTCTTTTTTAAAGGAACTAAAAAGGAAAGGAGATCATTCTTTTTTAAACAAAGGGAGTACTTCTTACAACAAAAGGAAAAAGAGAGTGAACATGAATTACTCCCTTCGTCCCATTTTATATGCCACATTTTTACTTTACACTTGCATTATGAAGTGATTTAACTTTATCCTTCTATCCTTATTTAATGTTTTCTTAAGTCAACTTTATAATAAATGATGAATACATTTTCAAGATTAATTAACTACTCTATCAAGGGTATAATAGGCAAAATATGGTAATTTATGCATAAATTTTATAAAATGACAAGTATTGTGGTCCAACTATTTATAGAAAGAGATAACATATAAAATGAGACGGAGAGAGTAGTTTTACGAAGTTTTTGTTGTATCGATTTCAATGCACAAACATTATTCAATAGTTATGAGTCTAGGCTACTAAATCCACTTGTTATGATTGACTTTACATTTCGATTAGGCTGATCTTATTAATTGAGGCTTATTAAAATAGAATGTTGACTGTGTTGTGAATAATTTTTGTAGAGAAGAACAAAAAGTTGTCATTGGTAAAAAGCCCTCTTCACTTTCTTTTTTTCCTTTTGTTGAAAAAAGCATTGTGAAAAGTGAAAGAAAAAAAGAAAACATATACATTAATATATATCCATTTTAGTAGTGGAAAGTTGCATAAAGTTGAATGAGGTAGGTGTAATATTGACTTTCAATTTTCAGCCATTCCAAAGAACGCTATTGAGAATGACCTTTTAGCTATAAAATGTGTTTCACAAGTTATAGAACTTTACTGACAGTAACGTTTTATGTGTGTTTACTCCGTTAAATTTTTGTCTTTTTGCCACTAAATTTTTTTGAATAAAATATAACCTAAAACATTACTAAGAAATACGTTTATACTAGTTTTTGTAAAATGTCAGGAAAAAAAGTATTATTGTTGTGAATTGATTTTAATAATGACTTATTTTAGTCAAGAATTTGTTAAAAAATAATTCTAAAGCTAAAGTTATTTCTAATTATAGAAAAGTAATACTTTTTTTTTTTAAAAAAAACACCATATTATCACATAGATTAAGACAATGGGAGTATAAATTTGATAAGGTACTGCGAAATAAAGTGAATACACTTCTTACAATAAAAAGTTGTGTGAGTTCTCTGTTTATTTATTTAAGGGAAAATAAAGTTGATTGAGCCCAGTCTCATCTCTTTTGAGTCCAGTCCACAAATAATTTGTTCTTACTGTCACGCCTGCTATAAAACACGATTATGTATATTGAATCATTTCGAGCATGTTTCACCCACTCTTCAATCATAATGTATAGAAAGGGTGCCTCGGACATATATAAATCACGTTTGAGTACTTATAATGTGATTTTAAGGTTAAATCTCAAAACTAAAACGTCAGTGCTCACATTTCTTCAAAGTTGCTCATAATCGTAACGTTCCTTCTTAGAAACAAAAAACATTGTGTTTTATAGGGCTACATTTCCTCTTTATGTTTGTAAAACTTGAATAATAGGCTGTGGTGATTGATTCATCCATTCCAACAGTAGGCAGTGAGTTCCTTCCATTAACATTAAAATGTTGCATGTAGCTACTGGTAGTCATGCCTTTCGTGTCAGCTCTTTCAAATGTATCCTACCAAATAAGTCTGAAGTGTTGCTCAGGCTCCTGTTGAATTGAGTAGAAAGAAAAATACACAGCAGTGAGTGACAGACTTTATCACTATTTTCACAATAATATATCATCCATTTATATGACTCTTATTATTTTACAACAAGCGCTACTATGCCCTATTCCAACCAGGCGTGCCTCAAAACATTTGAGGCTATTTGTTACATAAGTGGTTTTTACTAAGGTTTGCAAATACATTCTTACATTATCCTCATTTGAGGGAATTTGAAAGTTACAGAGCAGAGCTTTTGTGATATCCAAAATAGAGTTAAAAAAATCCACCAAGTCATGTATGCTTTAATCCACAAAAAGAAGTTGGTTAAACAAAATGGGAGTTAAGGAGATACCAGGAACTTGAATTCATTTAATTTTATCAAATAGATGTTTTCAAAATGATGTTAATATTTTCTTTTGCAGTAGCTAACTATAAACTCATACAAATGGGCTGGAGGGAGTAAAGCGGAACCCTGTTGTAGGCCTTAACTCAGCATATGAAAAGGTGAGATATCTGCTAAGGTGCCTTAAAGTTATGATGCAACTTATGTAAAGTGATGCATGTTGCTTATATGCTAAACTGTTCCTATACTCCACCTTACAGTGGACGAAACATCTGTTCACCCTAAGGTGGAGTGTATGTAGAGAGGGTCAGACACACAAGTACAGACATGGAAAAGGATTGTGCGGGTCATGAGAGCAAAGGGAAAGAGAAAAAAAAATGCATGTGTTTACCTTGTAAACGGAACTGGTCATAGGAAGTGAATGCATTAGGTCATCGGTTTGTTTACATAACAGTTATGCAAGTCTGTTTTTCTCTTTTTTATTTTCACAGGCTTTCTAAAACGAGTATTTTCCTTAATGATGTTGAATAAAAAAAACTCTATGCAAAAACTACTAAAGTGGTGCATATCGAATACTCAATAGTTTTGCTTATTAAGGCATAAACTTACCAATCATATCTTCGCTAAGTATCTTCAACTCCAAGTTGTCGAAGAGAATCCGGGGCAACAAGGAACACACGTCTAGATGTTTGAAACCGGAAAACTACTATCCCTTTATATGCTGCCCGTGGTACACCATCCTGATGAAATGAACAGTTAATGCAAGTTTTACAGAAAGCATAAGAGCCATGAGTCCATGACAGATGACAAATCTATCACAGGCTCACAGCTAGAGTGAGTAGACCTGTCCATGGTCCGGGGTAAGAACCGACATGGAGCCAGTCAATAATCCATATTAAATACAGATTACCCTAACCCGTGTTTCACTTGCATGTTGCATCCCATCATGGCCTTATTTCAATTCCATGAGCACCCTTTCCCCAGAGTAGGACTGACCACCAACAACAACATACACAGGGGTCTGGGGAGGGTAGAGTGTACACAGACCTTACCACTACCACTCCGAGGTAGAGAGGCTGCTTTCAAAAGACCCTCAGCTCACGCAAATCAAAGCAGTAACAAAACGGAAAAAAATGGTAGTGGAGAGAAACATGACAACTAATAGCAGAGTAGGACTGACCATGAGCAACAACTGGGCCTTATAAGAATTGATCTTTAAAATTTATAAACATAACATTAAATATAATCTAACTTTATTTATCAAAAAGCAACTTAGTTTGCATTTCTTTAAGAATTAAGTAATCAAATTGACCGAGTAACCAAAGCCACAAATAAAACAAGTAAATGGCTATAAATTCATCTACTTTTTTGATGAATCACCTCCTATTTCATTTCTGCTAATTCTATACATGTAGGTATATATTCCAGAACAAATATATTACAATATAATTTCAATATCAAAAAATATGAATATTAATAATAAATATATGAGGCCAGAACGGCCAGTCCACAGGCAATTAATACTATTCAAGTCTTGCCCATTGGCAAGCTCAGTTTTTGTTCAAGCCCAGACGCACAAAGTTGACTGGGCCCCAGGCCCATAGATGCCTACAAGTGAAAGGGGAGAAGGAAAGCATGCATTTCAATTTCACCTCCCTTTGCACCTCAGTCCTAGAAGGGGATGAGAGTTGTGGAATTGGATTCTGATTGCTCACTCTAACCCTAAGGCACCTGCCTTTTTTTGTGTTGCAAAACTATACCAGCAAACTGCAACTGTTCACATCCATGCTATATCCAAATAAATTATTAAAAAATCATATGACAGTGAAACAGTAAATCTCCAAGTGCTAAAAGTATTAAATCAGGCATGAATTTTGAACTCCTCAACAGTCTATTTCAAAGTTAAGTAAAATAGATGCCCAATATGCAATACAGAGTCATTAGTCATACCCAACATATGCAATAACTGCATCAAAAGAACCCACTCAAACAAATATGATCAAATCTCAGGTCATAATCAATTTTATATGAAATAGAAGGGGTCATATATGCATTACCTTCCATTCTTCAAAAATGCCAAACTGCCGAGCGATATCTTCAAAGTCTAGTTGGTCTCTGTACTGAATACGCACATCACCATCTATGTTAAATGCTTTCAAAACAGCATCAGCTCCGTGGATGGGCTTAGCCTTTTTAACCAAGTCGCCAAAGTGTTTCACATAGTTGTCCTGAGAACATGAAACTACAAGTTACATACGTTCCTAAGTTCTTTAATCTTCAGCACATAATAATCCTCAAGTCATTACCTCCAAAAGGTAACTTAGGTCCATTGACTTCCAATCAACCTTCAAACAAAATTCCAGGTAGAATACATGTCGTACAAATGGAAAG
>JAJOOS010024907.1:0-16236 GCA_029582725.1 Solanum chiquidenum
AATATTAGTCATCTTTTCAGGATCAATGTAGCATCACACGTTCTCAATAATACACATTGGTTATCAATTTAGAGCAACATACAGTCTTCCAATATCAATCATCATTAGATATGAACGTAATCATCACAAGTAGATACACAACACAATTCAATGGTCCTCTCACGGAACCAATTCAATGGTTATCTCATGGAACCTACACCCAAACTGTTAGCATACCAGAATGTGGTACCCGATCCAATATTTATGTCAGAATGTGGCAATCGATCCCATGTTTATGTTGGAACGTGGCAACCGATCCAAGTTAGTGTGTCGAAACGTAACACCCGATCCATTCAACAAACCACAATCACAATCACAATGTATATTCTCACAATCATACAACAAGAGGTGATTTATGGCATACAATTATTCAATTATCCTCATTTACGATTAGGGTGACCAATAATGCAACATTCACATACATACATGCATTATAATGAGCAATTACAGACATATATCACACCAACATGAAATCAAAACCATCACCTACCTCAAATCCAAGCTTGAATCCCCTAAGGCACTTAAATATTCCCTTTCCAAATTCTTTCCGCTTGTTCTAGGTCTACAAACAACAATTTATATGCAAGGATCAACAATCAAGACCCAATTACCGGGATCATAATCAATAGTATCAACCCTAGGTCAAACCTTGATCCTCATACCCAGATTAGGGCTTTTTCCACCATTAACTTCAGATCAAAACCTTTCCCCAATGATAATTACCTAAGAAACTACGTTCTACGGATCAAAAAATGGATTCGGAGAGTTAAAACCTTACCTTTAGCCTCAAGAATGGTGAAAAATGGTCAAGAACTCGTATGGGGGTGTTCCTTAGCTCTCAAAGTCGAAAAGTGCAGAATAAAGACTTTTTGGGGTTTGTTTACGACCTTAAGTCACGTCGGACTTGCCACATCGGTCCTCACCCCGCTACAGTGGCCCCGCCCTGGCCGCAAAAATCCCGCCCCAGCGGCTTGCACGAAACCAGTGAGCTATTTTAATAATTCCAAGACCCCAATTTCACAACACACCTTTAACCAATGACGCTAAGAAAATATTGTTCACGCTAAGATCGATTCCGGGAGTTCTACTCACCCGAATTCAATTCTGTAAAGTGATACAGATTCCTTAACGACTTATCTAACCACTCATGTAATCACAATCACAAATAGGTCACCCGATTGTTACCAAATTTCCCTTCACCTTAACAACTCTGATTTCTTCCAAATCTGGACTAGGTTGGGAAATCCAAAGATACTACTCAAAAAGTTTTCTGGCCCCAATTCTTTCCCCATTGGCTTTTCCATAACGACGGAAAGCAGGTCGTTACAACGTGAACCCATGCTCTCCTCCTGAAATCATATATAGTAGTGTTATATATTTTTTTAAAATTTTTAAATATAGATGTGTGAACCCACATTTGATGTATCATATAATGTTGTGTGATGATGATTGGGTGCACCTCTCTAAGTGAAGCTAGAAATTTGAATCTTTTATTTATCTTATTTTATTTTTCTTTCTAAAATTGGGTAACGCCTCTCTAAGTGATTTGGATAGGTAAAATAATTTTGGACCTACAACTTTTAAGTTTTAATGGTTCTCAGTGATAAGAACCGAAATGTTAAACCGATCAAATTTATATCTTAGATCCACCTTTTCGTAATGGTACACCCATCATCACAAAATCCTGGATACGCCTCTGCTCTCCCAATCTCTCTTGTTTCTCTTCTCACTCTCCTAATCTCGCTCGCCAGATATACAAATACATATGTATAACAGTTACATATACAATTATCTAACATATATACATACATATACAATTCGATAGATATACATATACAATTCGTCTCTCTGCCCTCTCTCTCGCCTCTCTTCTCCCTCTAACATGTAGCTACGAATCGTAATTAGCAAATAGAGCACAATTAAATTATTTTTGGATGACTATAGGTAAAAATTCCCCAAAGAAGAAGTAGCTAGATGGACTTGGATCCATCCTTTCTGAGGTAGGCAGCTACATATAATGATTTGGTTTGAAATGGGCTGGTAAAATGTAGCCATAAGTTTAAATTTTATGATACTTAGTGACCACGAATATTTTCTGATAGCAACAAATTTAAATTTTATATGTAGTACGTTATAAATAGTGGGAAAATAAAAAATTTCGTTAAGAATATTCAAAATTTAATATATACTTCATATAATTTTCTATATAAAAAATATAATTTTTCGACAAACAATGTTCAACTGACCACCCGTCACTGCAGGTAGTAATGCAACTAGTCACAAAATATTATACTTTCACAAAGTATCTTCTTTAAATTAGTACGCACATCACATCAATATAATTAACACTTATTTGTAGTATGTTTATAAGGTTTCATTTTAATTTTTAGTATGACGTTAAATCTGTTAAAATCCAAAAGGATCCACCATATCTATTCTTTAATAAATTTGTGCGGAAAAGGGTCAAAATTGCTCATAAACTATGAGAAATAGATCACTTATACCCTTCGTTACATTTTGGGATAAAATATGGCCTTGCCTTTATCCCAAGAGACCACAAATATCCTCAAGAGTTAACACCTCAAATTTTTAGTGACATGGCAAGCCACGTGGGACTAATCCTTCCACCTAAGCGTTGCCAACTAGGATTCACTACAAAAGAACTAGACCTTTAGCGGCGATAATGCTCCTTCTTCCTCGAAGTTAAGTTGATTGATCAACGTTTTTGCTGGAAAAACGAGATTGATATCAGTGAAGTTTATTTTGAATACAAAATTGAATTAGTAAGAGATAATCGATTGGAAAAAACTCATTGAAATACATAATTGGCTTGCAATTCCAATTTGAACTTCGAGCTTTAATCGTTCAGGTACTGAATCAAAAGTTTTATTAAATTTACTTAAGAGGAATCGTGAAATAGTTTGAAATAAGTTTCGAATTCAATTTATTTTGAATACAAAAATTGAAAGTTTATTTCATATACAATTTATTTTGAACACAGAAACTAAAAGGTTTAATTCGAATTCAAATTGTTTTGGAAATAGCAATTGAAAGGTTTATTTCCAATACATTTTGATTTTGATACAAAATTGAATTGTTGAATGGATATGAATTTGTATGTAGAAAGTTTCGAATACACATTTACATAGAATACATTTTAGATGACGTTATACAAATTGTATATTTTAATTTAATATAATATACTTTAGAATACAATTGAGGTTCGAAATACATTTTTACTTTGTAATCTGTTTGGGATACAAACAATTGAATGATTTTAATTTGTTTTTACGTTAGATGATTGGAATACAAAATAATTTAGAATACAATTTAGCTGATCTTCTATATATTCAACTTTGAACATAAACATATTTTTGGAATACAAAACAAACAAAAAAAATTGAAAGATTTTTATGATTTCTGAAAAAAAATATAGTGAAGCTTGATAAGAGAGAAACGGGAGAATAACATTAACAATGAAACATGGGGGGAATATGAGAACGTGAGTCTTTTTTTTTTAATTTTAATTTTAGTCCCAAAATGTGGTTATTAGTTGAAAAAATTAGGAACTAGATTAGAATACATTTGTTATATAAATAAAATATTCTTCTTTTTAATAATTATTTTAAACTGTAACTGTTTTCAATAAATAAGTTAGAATTTTTGACTAATTTTTCCATAAAAGGTCATTATATAATGTTTAAAACTACCTACTCAGTGACCACGGATATTTTCTGATGACGATAAATTAAAATTTTGTATGTACGTCGTACGTTATAAATAGTGACAATAAAAAAAACCGTTAAAAATGTTCAAGATTTAATATATATGAATAATTTTATATAAAAAATATAATTTTTGACAAACGATATTTTATTGACCACCCTTCACCGCATGTAGTAATGCCACTGGTCACAAAATATCATACTTCCATCTAATATATTACTGTAGGTGTTGATTTTGGCTTTTCACTTAGAATTGTAGCATGTTTATAAGGTTTCATTTTAGTACAACGTTATATATCTATCAAAATCCAAAAGGATTCACCATATCTTATCTTTAAATATGCTTGTGGCTTAGCATACACAAGTACTTCAATCATTTTTGGTCTGGACGATTAGGTTAAAAACGAAAAAAGAAATAGATTTGGTCCACTTATTTTTTATGAGACAATTTTTATTGAAGATAGTGACAGAGTCATGAACTTTCCTTGCGCATCCAAAATTACTAGGCTACAATACTTCATTGTTTCAAGGGCGTTTAAAATATGTTATTTAACCATTTAACGTATCATTTTACTTATATATACGATATAATTTTTTTACGAAGGATATTCGCTTGGCCACCCTGAATATACTGTAGTTCCGGTGTGTAATAACACGTAAAATATGCTCTTAATGAACATTCAAAATTATTTATTTTTTTAGTTAACTTTTATATATTGACAACATAAAAGTATTTTTACAAAAAAAAACATATAAGTGTCATGAGTCTAAGCATAGCTATATATAGTATTGTTGAATTTCACTTGCCTTATTTGCATGAGTTACCTCCTCATTACCATACAACTAATGACCTCCCTCCCCATCTTAATTCCACTCTTATTCAAGTCTTTCAAATGGCTTCTTCCAAATTTCCAAGCATAATTGAAACCCTAAAACCTAACTTGATTATATATGATGGGTTCCAACCATGGGTAGCAACTATGGCTTCATCATGCAATATTCATGCTATTATGTTTTATGTTTCTTCAACTTCTGGTCTTGCCTACCTTTACCACCAATTTCTTCATGGGACTTCAAACCTTACATCTTTGCCTTTTTCTTCATTGTATCTTCATGACTATGAGATCAAGAAATTAGATATAAAACCAAGAAAACCACGCGATGAGAAAGCCTTTGCATACGTGGTACTTAAATCCTTTGAACAATCTCACAATATTGTTTTGTTGAACACTTGTAGGGAGATTGAGGGAAAGTATATAGATTATGTTTCTACCATAGGAAAGAAGAAGTTGATACCAATTGGACCACTTATTCGCGAGGCGACCATAGGTGAGAAGGAGAATTGGGGGACAATTCAATCCTGGCTAGATAAGAAGGATCGTTTATCATGTGTTTATGTATCATTTGGAAGTGAAGTCGTCTTGTCAAAGCAAGAAATTGAAGAGATAGCAAAAGGGCTTGAGCTAAGCAAAGTTAGCTTTATTTGGACAATCAAATTTTCAAAAGGGGTGAACACAACAATAGAAAAAATGGTTCCACAAGGTTTTCTTGAAAGTACAAAGGGAAAAGGGATGGTTATTGAAGGATGGGCACCACAAAGTCTAATTTTGAACCATTCAAGCATTGGAGGTTTTATAACTCATTGTGGATGGAACTCGATTTTAGAAAGCATGAGTTTTGGCATACCAATATTAGCCATGCCTATTAATCATGATCAACCATTGAATTCAAGATTAGTGGAGGAACTTGGCATAGGGGTGGAGATTTTGAGAGGTGAAAATGGGGAAATAATGAAAGAAGAGGTGGCAAAAGGAATGAGGAAGGTGGTAGAGGAGAAGACTAGGAAACAAATAAATTTGAAGGCAATGCAATTGAGTGAGAAGATAAATTTGAACGGGGAGAAAACTATTGATGAAGAGGTTAAAAAGTTGTTGAAGCTATTATGTTGATTTATAAGAAAATGATGATGATGAATTGGATTGACTTTGGACACTATAAGTAATTAGAAATTAATAAAGATTGAAATAAGAGAATTTAATATACAAATTGTATTGAATGATGTAATCTAGAGATAGGTTTCTTAAGATCATATTGTCCTATATGAGTTCAAACTTTAGTTGAACTTTATTCCTTGCTGGATTGTGTATTTAGAGAGGATTATACCTCTTAATCGAAATACTGAAAAATATGTACAAAGCTTAAATTATTTCAGACGTAAACAAGATATTTCAAAGCTAAAATTCATCACCAAAGAAGGGCAATGGGATGAATGAAATTATATTCCTTCACCTTTTTCAAAGATCTCGAGTTTGACTCCTGGAAATGGAAAAACTCTGACATTTTTCCTTTCACGAGCCCGACTTAACACAAATCTATATTAGTTGGAATAATGAACATTGGCCACGTGATGACTAGTTATACATATATATTGTTGAGATCTATATAGTTTTGTTAATTGATAAAGAAAAATGGAACATATCAGTCAAGTCGGTCAAAACCACATTGTCTCAATTAGTTGATTACAAAACTATTATGATAATCTTAAAGAAGACAAACAAGTATTGAATGATAAGAGTTATAGTTTGAAATACAACACCAATGAAGAGAGAAGTTTAACTAAAGGAAGAGTCCAATTGGAAGTAGAACTCAAAGTAAAGAGATAATAGAATGAAAGAGGAGTTTAAGGTGAAGAAAAACTTTCTAAAATAGATATGTGCTTAAATAGACGAGAACTCATTCAGATTACTCACACACTTATTGATAAAAACACTTTGAAGAACCAAGTCATATTACATAGTTTATGTTCTAGGAGTTTTTCTCTTTGTGTTGAGTACTGATGTTTCTTTAGTTCAATAAATTATAAATTGAAGTAGAATTATAATCTTCAAGTTAGGGGTAACTCAAAGACGTGGAAACACATACCTTAGAAGGTTTGTGTGCTAATGAGAAATTAGAGTTTATAATTTCTTAGATTACATAAGTTTATAATCTTGTGTTGCAATGCTCATTGGATTTAGTGAATTTGAGAGTTACATATCATGGTTTTTACACCTTTCTGAGTTGACTGTTTCCACGTAAAAATAGTATTTTCTTAATTAATTGTTTTATTAAAACATGTCAGACAATCTGTTTCACCTACACAAAAAGTTAAGTTAAGCAACAAAATTCTAGATCCCATAGAATACCGTGTATATACTTTCCACATGATGATTGCGACATGCTTAATTATTATTTTCCAAAGAGAATGAAATAGTTGGCTAAGACAGTCATATTAATCCATCAAACCCATTATTTCTTCATTGTCTATGTACATTTATCCTTAATAATTCCCCTTTTTATTAGTTCTTCGGTTATTGGTTAAATTTATTTTAGAACTAAGTGAAATGAAACAAATTTGTCCTCCATTAATAACTAGGGTCAAATACATTTTTATCGTTAATATTTATTGGTATTAAAAAACAAATAATTTACCCTTGTTTTTAAACGATTTTGACTTTTAAAATATTACGTCTTCTGATACTTTTCTTATCAAAATTAGACTCTCTCACTTCCACAAAGCTTAATTACGTGAACAATATTGTTATTTCTATTACAGGAACGTGTCACATTATCGGATAAAGATCCGGTCAAGAATAATTAGGTCAAGTAATGTTCAATGACCTCATAGATTCATGTCATGTGTATTATATAATAATTTATGGTTGAGATCCATTTAAAATATATTCATCTTAATAATAAAAACAAGAAACCCGTCAACTATTTTTATTTTTTAAAACTATCAAATAAAGAAATTAAGTGTACCCTAGCTAATATTTTCAAGAAAAAAAAAAGATTGGCGGGAATATGCGAACTTCCCAACTTTTTTACCCGCCAAACCTCGTACTTGTATTGGATTTTTAAAATTATACTAATTTTAAAGAATTCGACACTTTTGAAGAATCCGAGTAAATATATTTTTATAATTTTTTGAAAACCTCCAAATAGGTTTTTTTTTAATGTATTATCATGTTCTTTAGTTGAATTAATATTTAGAACTCAATGATGTTTTTAAGTTTGATCTATTTTTGGAGATTACTTCAGAATTTGGAGAAAGCATGTGTGAAATTACTCCTGAAGAAGTTTGGCGGGTAAAAGGCCAGGAAGTCCGCATATTTCCGTCAATCTTAATTTTTTTTTCTTGAAAATATTAGCTTGGGTACACTTAATTGCTTTATTTGATAGTTTTAAAACATAAAAATAGTTGACATCTTTGTTGTTTTTATTATTATAATGAGTATATAATTTAAATGGATCTTGTCACGACTCAGACCGTCGTCAGGGGCGGACCTACACAGGGTTAAGTGGGTTCATATGAACCCACTTCGTTGAAAAATAACACCGTATATATATATATATATATATATTTGATCAGTTTTTAAAATTTTGTATGTATATATTAACTTTTGAACTTACTAACACAAGTGTGACCTTTGGCAGAGTGGTGAAAAGGGTTCAATTTTTCTAGCCAACCCAAGTTCGAATCCCTGTTGCCACATTTTAGTTTTATTTTTTATATCTTGAACCCACTTTGTGAAAATCCTTGATCCGCCACTGACCGTCGTGATTGACACCCATACTAACTCTCCGGTGGGAGAACCACTACTACAACCCAAACCAAGCAACTTAACAAAAACTAAGACATTTAAGTTACGGAAGCAAGTTAAATACTAAGGAAATAAAGAGGGAGTCCCATAAACTCCAACAAAAATCTAACAACGAACTAACAATGAGGAAGAAATAACATAGAACCTGAAAGTCAATGTACCAAAACATCTAACAATGAACCAAGTCTAAACAAATAGGATGCAACCCCCAACTAATGTACTAATAACTAATAGAACATAGTCTAAGTCCGGAAATGGTGGACATAGATGAAAGAGAACCCATGGCAGCCCAGAAGAATTGACTCACCCTTGAATTCGAACGATCGATCACTGATGTCCTAAGCAAGGTCTGTCAGTAGCCGCTTGAAGATGCCCTGTACTCAATAAAAATAAGAGCAAGTGCAGTATCAGTACACAACCACAGCGTACTGGTAGGATCACGTGACTATCCCACTAAGTGCAACATAAGCAAGTCAAGACAATATTATAATCACATGTATATATATCAACATTTACGAACAACGAACAACTTCACATTTTATATCAAATCATTGGTCCTCTCACGGGACCCAAATCCAAACAGTTAGCATACCAAAACGTGGAATCCGATCCCATAATTATGCCGAAATGTGGCTATCGATCCATTCAACACACCACAATCACAATCACAAGTATATCATCAAGATCATACATTTAAGTCATGATTTCATGGCAATCATCATTCATCTATCTCATTTACAACAAGTGTGATCAACATTGAAACATTCATATATATACAAGTATCATAATGAAGCAAGAACAAACATACATCACACAATCATAGAATCACAACCATCACCTACCTTGAAACAAACTTGAAACCCTAAGAAACTTGATCCTTCCCTTTTCGGATTTGTTCCGCTTGTTCTTGGTCTACAAACAATCAATATAATACGGGAATCAATAAACAATCACTAATTACCCGAATTACTAACAATTCTATGAACCTAGATCATACCCATGATCCTAATTATCTAATTTAGGGTTGTTTCCACCATATAATCTATAACAAAACCTTCCCTTATCAATATTCACCCATTCTATTACGTTCTACGGATCAAAAAATGGATTCGGGGGTGAAAAACTTACATTTAGCCTCAAGAATGGTGAAAAATGAGTAGGAGTTGCCTGGGGTTTGTTCCTTAGATCTAAAAGTAGAAAAATGCATAATAAGATCGTTTAGGGGTTTATTAACGACCTTAAGTTACGTCGAGCCCACCACAACGACCATCATCCCGCTGTAGCGGCAAAATCCAGCGCCAAAGAGGCTGGAACGAAACAGAGAGTTATTTTGAGAAATCCAAAATACCCATTTCACAACACACCTCTAACCAACGACGCTCAGAAAAATACTCTTAGCGCTAAAATCGATTCCGGGAGTTCTACTCACCCGAATTCAATTCTGTAAAGTCGTACAGATTCCTTAACGAGTTATCAACTACTTATGCAATAAAAATTATAAATAATTCACCGGATTGTTACCATATTTCCCTACACCTCAAAAACTTTAATTTCATCCAAATCTGGACTAGGTTGGGAAAATCCAAATACTATGAAAAAGTTTTTCGACCCCAAATTTCCCCCCGTTGGCATTTTTATAATGACGGGAACATGCCATTACAGTAGATACCAATTTACCCATCACTCGTCCCCGAGCGACAAAACTTAGGAAAATGGGCTAAGGAAGGAATGAAGTAGTACCTGAATCGACGAACAATTGGGGATACTTGTCTCGCATGTCCCTCTCGGTTTCTCAAGTAGCTTCCTCAACTGGACGATGCTTCCATTGAAATTTCACAGACTTAATCTCATTGGTCTTCAACTTACGCACATCACGATCAAGAATTTCAATCGGTTCCTCCTCATATTGGAGGTCCTTGTCTAACACAATTGAGTCTCACTTTATGATATAATCCCCGTCACCATGATACCTCTTCAACATGGATACATAAATACCGGATGAACACCCGATAGATTAAGAGGTAAAGCCAATCTATACACTATCGGTCCCACACATTTAAGAATCTCAAATGAACTAATGTATCGCGGACTTAGCTTTCTTTTCTTACCAAATCTCATCACCCCTTTCATGGGTGATACCTTAAGAAGAACATTATCACTGGTTTGAATCGTCATGTCCCTTACCTTATAATCCGCATACTTCTTCTGTCTACTCTGGGCTGCTAGAAGTTTAGCTTGAATACTCCTCACATTATCTTGAGCATCCTTTACTAAATCAACCCCCAAATGTTTCACATCTCCAACCTCAAATCATCATATGAGTGATCTACATCCCCTCCCATATAATGCCTCAAATGGTGCCATATCAATACTGGAGTGATAACTATTATTATAGGAGAACTCACACAAAGGTATAAATTTATCCCAATGCCCTCCAAAATCAAGAACACATACCCTCAACATGTCTTCTAACACTTGAATAGTCCTCTCTGACTGTCCGTCTTTCTGTGCATGGAAGGCAGTACTAAAAGTGAGTTGTGTGCCCAATTCATCATGCAATTTCCTCCAAAATTTGGACGTGAATTGGGTACTATGGTCTGAGATGATAGAGAGGGGAACCCCATGCAACCTCACTATCTCTTTCACATAAACTTTAGCCATTTGCTCAACATTATAATCTATTCTTACCGGAATAAAATGGGCTGACTTGGTCAATCTATCAACCACTACCCAAATAGAATCAAACTTTTCCAAAGTCTTGAAAAGACCAATCACAAAATCCATGGCTATTATATCCCACTTCCATTCCGGAATTGGCATTCTTTGAAGTAAACCTGCAGGCCTTTGATGTTCGTATTTCACTTGTTGAAAATTTTGACACTTTGCTACAAACTCTGATATGTCTTTCTTCATGCCTGGCCACCAATAAATTCGCTTCGAATCTCGATACATCTTGGTCACACCAAGATGAACAGAATAGCGCGAACCATGAGACTTCGCCAACAATTTCTCAATCAAGTCATCTACTCTAGGAGCACAAATTCTTCCTTTAAAAATGAGTACACCATCCGTATCAAGAGTAGTCTCTTGTGCCTTACCATTCGTAGTCTTCTTTCTAAGCTCCTCCAAATTCTCATCCTCAAATTTTTAGCCTTGATCTCCTCAATGAATGTGGCCCTCACTTCAATGCTAGCTAACACCCCACCTCTTTCTGATATGCCCAACTGCATGAACTTAGACTCTAAGGTCTGAATTTTTTTAGCCAAAGGTCGCTTGGATACACTCAAACAAGCTAAACTACCCATACTCACCGCTTTTTGACTCAAAGTGTCTGCCACCACATTAGCCTTGCCTGAATGGTATTGTATGGTCATATCATAATCCTTAAGTAACTCCATCCACCTTCACTGTCTTAAATTCAGATCCTTTTGAGTAAACACATGCTGCAAACTTCGATGATCAGTAAACACTTCACACTTAACACCATAGAGGTAATGTCGTCATATCTTAAGAGCAAACACTACCGCTGCCAACTCTAAATCATGTGTTGGATAATTCCTCTTATGCAACTTCAATTGACTCGAGACATAAGCTATAACTTTCTTATCATGCATCAACATAACACCCAAACCAAAATGTGAAGCATTACAATAAACTATAAAATCTTTACCTTCCACCGATAATGTTAGAATGGGCGCGGTGGTCAAGAGAATCTTGAGCTTGTGAAAGCTTTTATCACACTTTTCAGTCTATTCGAAGGGTACCTCCTTTTTGGTCAAGTTAGTGGCAATGGAAGCAAAATTCTTTACAAATCAACGATAGTAGCTAGCGAGCCCCACAAAACTCCTAACTTTTGTCACAGTGCTAGGCCTAACCTAATTCTTAACCGCCTCAATCTTTTGGGGATCTACCATTACCCCTTGTTTTGAAACTACATGCCCCAAAAATGCAATCGATTTCAACCAAAATTCACACTTTGAAAATTTAGCATATAACTTTTGCTTCCCAAGAACACCCCTAACACTACGAAGATGGTTGACATGCTATTTCTCACTTTTTGAATAGACCAAAATATCATCAATATAGACTATGACAAAAGAATCAAGAAATGACCTGAACACCCCATTCATTAAACTCATAAAACCTGCAGGCGCATTGGTAAAACCAAAAGACATAACTAAAAACTCATAGTCCCCATAGCGAGTTCTAAACGCCGTCTTGGGCACATCCCCATGCCTAATTTTTAATTGATGGTAACCAGACCTTAGATCAATCTTAGAGAAAACTGATGCACCTTGCAATTGATAAAAAAGATCATCTATTCGAGGCAAATGATACTTATTTCGAATAGTGACCCTATTCAATTGCCGGTAATCTATACACATTCTCATACTACCATCATTTTTATGGGAAATCACTAGGGATAATAAACCCCTTATCAATTCTGCCGGAGCCATGCAATATGGAGGGATGGAAATGGGACGAGTACCAGGCTCTAAATCAATGCAAAAATCTATATCTCTATCCGAAGGCATACCAGGCAAATCATTAAAAAACACTTCACTAAATTTAGACACCACAGGATAGACTCAATGGATGGAGCATCAATCTCAACATCCCTAATATGAGCCAAATAAGCCAAACAATACTTCTCTACCAGTTTACTAGCCCGAATAGAGGATATAATCTTAGCTTGCTTAGGCTTGTACACCCCTTTCCACTCTAATTTTTCCTTTCCCAAAATTTCTAGAGTTACAGACTTAGTATTACAATTAAGCACAACATAATAGGGGGACAACCAAGTCATGCCTAAGATAATGTCAAAGTCAATCATATCCAAAATCACTAATTTTGCCCAAGTCTGAAATCCCATAAACAAAATAGGACAAGAACGATATACATGGTAACTATGACTGACTCTCCAACTGGGTTAGAAACATGGATAGGGGCAGCAAGTATATCACAAATCATATCAAACTCTGAGGCAAATCACACAGATATATAAGAACAAGTAGAACCTGAATCAAATAACACATTAGGCATCCGATCACAAACAAGAATAACACCTGTGATCACCGCGTCAGACGCCTCTGCCTTATTCTAGCCCGAAAAGGCATAATACTGAGCCCTATCATCTTGACGAACCACTTCCCTGCCTGGTTGCACATTACCTCTGCATGCAATACAATTTCCTCTACCTCCACGGCCTCGCTGATAACCTCCTCACCCACCTTCTGGACGTCTTCTACCATTATTATCATTCCCTGCGGGTACAACTGCTCTAAACTGCTGCTGCGCGGAATCTAACACACGTGGGTGGGGACAATCTCTCCTCATATGCCCAAGTTCTCCACAGTTGTAACAAGTACGATCAAAAGATGGTATGTCACCCGTCGAAGGCGCGACTCTCTGACTATCCTGAAAATTATGAGATGGAGTTTCTGAGTAACTACCTGCAGAGGCAGGCATAACAGATTGAATTTTGTTGGTTGCAAGCGTTGGCCTTTCAGACCCCTTGGAATAAGAACCTTGAAAGTTACCCGAGTTCTTGGCCCTTTTTGCCCATGCCTTAGCTTGACCGTCTCGCCTCACCCCTTCACTTTCTTAACATAGTCTGTTACCTCATTGAAGTTCCTCTCTGCATAAGTCATATGAACAGATAATACTTGCAACTCATAATTTAATACCCTAATAAATAACCGGATTTTATATTCCTCATTAGTCACCAATTGAGTAGCATATCTAGACAAAGTATGGAACTTGGCCTCATAAGCAGTCACAGTCATACCACCTTGCTCCAAAGCCATGAACTCATCCTTCTTGTGATCCCTCAAAGTCCTAGGCACATACTTCTCTAGAAACAAAGCATGAAATTGAGTTCAATTAAGTGGAGGTAAAGTTGAAGATCTACATTCCATATAAGCTCTCCACCACTGTTTAGCCTCACCTTGAAGTTGAAAGGACACAAACTCAACCCCATGCTGATGGACAATTCCCAACTTATGAAGCCTCTCGTAGCAATCTAAGGTGAACTCGTATGCATCCTCACTCTCGATACCAAGAAACATATAAGGCTTTAGCTTCAAAAACTTAGTCAACATTTCGTGCCCATTACCAGTCATAACAGAATCCAACAAAGGACGGAAGAAAGCATTATTACCTCCAGTCCCACCCACCTTGGGCGCAGTGCTAGCAACAGGAAGATTAGTAGGAGCTTGAGTTGCTTGAGCAGAAGGAAGCACTTCAGGACTAACCAACCCTTTCAACAATGACATGATCTGTCGAGCTAACACTGGGTCTATGAGGGGAACATCATTAGTCTCAGCCTGCACCTCTTCCTCTTGTCCCAAATCCTCAACATCAACATCAACATCAACATTCTCCTTTATCTCTTCATGATGCGCATGAGGGTTCTCATTCATAGGAGCATTGTCAACATGAGCTCCATTTCCAGTAGGTGCTACTCTTCCATGGCCTCTACCCCTAGCTCTTCTTCTACCCCTGTCTTGACCACGACTTCTCACTGTAGATTTCTCAGTTGGAGCATTGACGGGAGCTACGGGCCTAATGTCGTTGAATCTAGTATTAACCATCTGCGGACAGAAGAGTGAATGAGGTTAGATACCAATTGGAATCAAGTAATAGCACGAAAGGAGACAAGAGAAAAATAGAGATTTCCTAAAGTCTTATAGCTTTTCGAAGAAAAGTAAAGGCATCCCCGTACCATTCCGTGAGACTCTATTAGACTCATTTTGGTCCCGTACCATTCCGTGAGACTCTATTAGACTCATTTTGGTCCCGTACCATTCCGTGAGACTCTATTAGACTCATTTTGGTATCGAGATCAACGAACCTAGGCTCTGATACCAACTTTATCACGATCCAAACCATCGTGATTGGCACCCACACTAACTTTCCGGTGGGAGAACCACTAATACAACCAAAACCAAGCAACTAAATAAAAACTAAAGAATTTAAGTTACGCAAGCAAGTTAAATACTAAGGAAATAAAGAGGGAGTTCCCATAAACTCCAACAAAAGTCTACCAACGAACTAACAATGCAAAAGAAATAACCTAGAACCTGAAAGTCAGTGTACCAAAATATCTAACAATGAACCAAGTCTAAACAAGAAGGGATGCAACCCCCAACTAATGTACTAATAACTAATAGAACATAGTCTAAGTCCAAAAATGGTGGACATAGATAAAAGAGAACCCACGGCAGCCCGAAAGAATTGGCTCACCCTTGAATTCGAACGATGACTGATCTCCTAAGCGAGGTATATCATTAGCCGCTTGAAGATGCCCTGTACTTAACAAAAATAAGAGCAAGTGCAATATTAGTACACAACCATAGTGTACTGGTAGGATCACGCGGCTATCCCACTAAATGCAACATAAGCAAGTCAAGACAACATTACAATCACATGCATATATATCAACATTTACGAACAACGAACAACTTCACATTTTACATCAAATCATTGGTCCTCTCATGGAAACCAAACCCAAACAGTTAGCATACTAGAACATGGTATCCGATCCCATAATTATGCTGGAACGTGGCAACCGATCACATAGTTATGCCGGAACGTGGTAACCGATCCATTCAACACACCACAATCACAATCACAAGTATATCATCAAGATCATACATTTAAGTCATGATTTCATGGCAATTGTAACACCCCGTATCCGCAAATGGAGATTTCAGATTTTCTGGTGTTACAGGTGGCACTCACGGACACCATCCACGGACCGTAGATGGACTCACGGTCCGTCCTGCAGGTCCGTGGTTCGTGACAGAAAACTTCCCCAGAACTCAGTC
>JAJOOS010024908.1:0-11832 GCA_029582725.1 Solanum chiquidenum
TCTATAACTTAGATGGAGACAATATTATGTTTTTAGATAAATCATAAATGCATCTTAACAAATTTAACAAAAAATAAAATATAATAAATGTATCTTAATTAACATATAAGCACTTATCAGAGTGAATCACTAAATCAAACGTGGGAGGCTCTAGATCCGTGATGGTGTTGTGAATGTACTATTAGTTCAGGATTATGCATGCTCCAATTTAGATAGTGTTTGGGCGTGTGAGATGGCGAGGGTGTGTGTAATGAGAATGTCCCACATTAGATCGGAGTAAGATCTCGAGACTCTTTATATACGCTTGAAAAATTCTTCCTCTTTTGAGATAATTTTGAGGGTATGAGTAAAAATGAATAATTATGCAACTATTACTATTTCATGCATTAGTGCTAGCAAATGAATGAATCGAATCAGATATAATCTGTTATGAAAAATAGATTAAGGAAAAAATGAATGCTATTTTATATCGTTAAGATAGAAAACTAAACCAAGAATTCTTTATCTTCAGCATCAATCGTTGTTTGTTTCATCTTGATGAATGATTTAATTTACGAGAAATTTTGTAATGATTGACTTGATTTACAAGAAATTCTCTATCTTAAAAAGAAAAAAAAAAGAATGCATGATCCAAGTAGCCCGTATTTAACATGGGAGGTGGTAGCTTGAAAAATGGAGAAGAAGAAGAGAAAATAAAAATTAAAAAATAGCTAAATTGAGTCTTTCACTGAAAGAAAACAAAAGATATATGCGGAACTTTTCTTATATATTTTGATCGATCTTTTCAATTGTACAATACCTTGTATATATACAGCAAGAGAAAGACTCCTAACAGATTGCTATTTCTCCTAACAGTTTACTAATAGCAAGGAAAAGACTCCTAACATGTAACTAATCCTAACATTATATGTATTGTCCTATTTGTAGTTAACTTGTAGAAGTAGGTTAGTTTATAATACTTCAGCCCACTGTTGGCTGAGATCGTTAACCAGCTGAGGCCCAAAAGACCAAATAACCGATAAGATATCTGGATCTGTGTGTGCAGGCCCAGTACTCTTTGTACTTTTTGTCTTCGTTATTGAGCAGATCAATATTCACACCAACACCCTTCCTCAAGTTGGAGGAGATGAGAATACACCCAACTTGCCCAATAAGGTGTGATGCAGAGGTCCAGGCAATGATTTAGTGAACAAATCAGCTGCTTGGGATGAAGATCAAATGTGAGAAAGTGAAATGAGTCATGTGAGGAATTGTTGGCGAACAAAATGACAATTAATTTCAACGTGTTTTGTACGTTCGTGGAAGACAGGATTTTTTACTATATGAATTGTCGCCTGGGTAACAGAGTGTAGTGGAATGGGGAGTGAAATAGGGATGGAGATATCGTCAGAGAGGCGAACAAGTCAAGTGAGTTCAGCAACTACCCTCTCATGGACCTATATTCTGCCTCAGCGGAGCTAAGAGAAATGGATGTCTGCTTCTTTGATTTCCAAGAAATAGGAGAAGTCCCTAATGAAATGTAGAAACCGTTGACAGATCGACGAGTATCAGGGCATGTTCCCCAATCCGAATCGCAGAAGGCTCGTAGTTTAAATGAAGAAGAAGGTGACATGAAAAGGCCAAGTTCAGGGTCTTTCAAAAGGTAGCGAAGGAATCTAAGAGCAGCATTGAGATGGGGTTTCCTGGGGTCCTGCATGTACTGACTCAAGTGTTGTACTGTAAAGGAGAGATCTGGTCTAGTGTGCGTGAGGTAGTTTAGCTTGCCCAAAAGATGCCGATACAAAGTAGGATCATCAATTGGATCGCCTTCTTGAGCAACTAGTTTGACAGTTGGGTCTAAAAGAGAAGACAGAGGAGATAGGTCTAGAATATCAAACTCCTTGAGCAAGTCGAAGGTGAATTTCCTCTGGCAGAGCATCAAACCATGTGATTCACGAAGTACTTCCATTCCAAGAAAAAAATGTAAGTTTCCCAAATCTTTTATTTTGAATTCTTGATCAAGGAAGATCTTCAAAGCATGTAGTTCTGCCTGATCATTCCCTATTAAAAGGATATCATCAACGTATATAGCCACAATCAAAATGGAAGAGTCCGATTTCTTTACAAAAAGAAAATAATCATTTAGTGAATGCCTGAATCCTTTAAAGTTTAAGGCAGATGTGAGTTTAGCATACCATTGTATCGATACTTGACGAAGTCCATAGAGCGACCTATTCAACTTACAGACGTGTTTAGGCGAAGGAGAAGTGATGCCTGCTGGAAATTTCATGTAGACTTCCTCATCTAAGTCTCCATGTAAAAAGGCATTATTCACGTCCAATTAATAGAGGCCCCAACCCTTCTTTACTGTTGTAGCAAGAATGCATTTGCCGTGTGGATACCCCAAAAACACACAAGTAACCTCCCTTGGATAAAACTTACTTCTTTTATTTGAAAGGGTAGAAACAAAACACAAACAACCAAAGCTTCTAAGATGAGAATAATGTGGTTTGGTGTTGAAAAACATCTCATATGGTGTTTTGAGATTTATAACTTTGGAGGGAAATCTATTAATTAAATACGTTGCTGTCAAAAGGCAGTCTCCCTAATAGTGAATGGGAAGGTGAGACTGATACAATAGAGCCCTGGAAGTTTCCAATAGGTGTTTATGTTTTCGCTCAACAATTCCATTTTGTTGTGGGGTGGACACACAAGTTGTTTGATGGATTATTATACCTAAGGATTGAAAAAATTCTAAATGTAATTTCCCACTTCCCAATTCAAAAGCATTGTCTGACCTTATTTTCATTACTTTCTTGTCAAATTGTCGTTCTACCATGGTAAGGAGGGATTTCAAAATGGTGAAGGCATTAGATTTAGAACTTAGCAAGTAGGTCCAAGTACCTCTGCAAAAAATCATCAACTATTGTAAGAAAATACTTAAAACCATGATTAGTAGCATGTTTATAAGGTCCCCATGTATCCACATGAATTAACTCAAAAGTTGATTTACTAGATATTGTGCTAGACGGGAAAGGGAGTTTGGATTGTCTCGTCATGGGACAAACAACACAAGGAGTCAAATTTTTAGAAGATACTGGAAAAGAGATAACAGAAATATTTCTCATATTGCTCAAAGGCATATGTCCTAATCTAATATGCCATAGTTTTTCTATTACATTTGAAGATGAAGAACTGAAACATGAATTAAAAACTGCATTTGAAATAGATTTCTTAGAATTTGTAGCTAAACTAGAACTAGACTTCTTGCTCGAATTGAAAACTTGAACTGGCTTGAATTGGCTTGAAGGAATTGTTGTTGATTGTCTTGTGTTAAGGATATAGAGTCTCCCTTGCTCCTTACCAATCTCCAGAGGGCTCTTCAGAGAAGGGCCCTGAAACAAAAAACAAGAATAGGGAGTAAAAATGAGTGAATGCCTGAGTTGAGCACAAAACTTATGCACAGATATCAGATTAAATCTGAAAGAAGGTATATACAAAATGTTGTGCAGAATCATATTAGACATTAGCGTGACTGTTCCTGCATGAGTAACCTTGACTCTATAGGAATTAGGCAAGTTTACCATGACAGGTTTAGGAAGAGCTTTAACATTTGAAAGGAATTCCCTATTATAGGTCATATGCTCAGTTGCTCCAGTATCTAATATCCAAGAATTGCTATCAATTTCAATAAAGCAGGCATAGGAATTGAAGAACTTAGACATACCAGAAAGACTGATATTTGCCGTTCCTTCAGATCCTCCTGCATTTTGATTTGATTTCATCTGCTGAAGCATTTGCAATATTTGTGTTATGTTCTCCTGACTGTGAGCTTGGACTTCTGGAGCATTGGTGTCTCTTTGAGTAAATCCTTCACTTTGATTGTAAACACTTGAGTTGAAAGATGTACTTCCCTATGATGTGCCCTGAAATTTTCTAGGTTTTGTGAATTTAAAATCAGCAGGAAAGCCATGGATCTTGTAGCACTTATCCACACTGTGACCTGGCTTCTTACTGTAGGCACAGATCACATTGCTCTTCTTTCCATCATATCCTGAGTTACCTCATTTTTGTGCCTTGAGGTCGGGGTACTTCCTTTCTCCTGAATTACCAACTATGAAAGATCCTGAATCACCTGGATAAGCAGGTGTAGCATGTATTTCCCTTTGTTTTTCATCTTGGATAACAAGAGAGTAGGCCTGCCCAATGTTAGGCAAAGGAGTCGACAATAGAATATTACTTCTGACCCCAACAAAAGTGTCATTTAAACCCATCAAAAACTGCAACAATCTTTCGTCCTGATGAGCTTTGGTATTCTTTATTTTAGTACCACATTCACACTCACAAATACAAGAAGAGTAAGTGTTTAGTGCATCTAACTCATCCCACAAACTTTTTATTTTTGTGAAATAAGTTAATACACTAAAATTACCTTGACTAACTGCACTTAATTCTTTCTGTAGCTGAAACAGTTTTGCTCCATTGGTCACACCAAATCTGTCTTCCAAGTCTTTCCAAAGATCTTTTGTAGTATGAGAATATAACACTCTCAGCTATTTCCTTGGAAAGAGAATTTAGGAGCCATGAAAGGACCATATCATTGCATCTGGCCCATGTTTTTTTAAGCAAAGGATCCGTGTTGGGAACTAACAAGGATCCATCAACGAATCCCAACTTGTTCTTTGCCGAAAGTGCTATCACTATTGCTCTTCTCCATGCTTCATAAGCCTTGCCATCAAAGACAGAAGAAACGAGAGTCTTACCTGGATAGTCCGATGGATGGAGATAAAACGGATGTGTTTGATCCACTACATTAGTCATGGCAGATCCAGTGGGATTAGTAGAAGGAAAAAGTCCAGTGGTACTGGAAGGAAGAGCTGGAGTGGACTGACTACTAGCCTGTGAATCAGTGCTCATTGTGAAAACAAAATAACACAGTAAAAAAAGAATGATCGAGAGGTATTCAAACCTGCTCTGATACCATGAAAGAAAACAAAAGATATATGCGGAAGTTTTCTTATATATTTTGATCGATCTTTTCAATTGTACAATGCCTTGTATATATACAACAAGAGAAAGACTCCTAACAGTTTACTAATAGCAAGGAAAAGACTCCTAACATGTAACTAATCATAACGTTATATGTATTGTCCTATTTGTAGTTAACTTGTAGAAGTAGGTTAGTTTATAATACTTCAGCCCACTGTTGGCTGAGATCGTTAACCAACTGAGGCCCAAGAGACCATATAACCGATAAGATATCTGGATCTGTGTGTGCAGGCCCAGTACTCTTTGTACTTCTTGTCTTCGTTATTGAGCAGATCAATATTCACACCAACATTCACGCTCTATTGTTGAGTGTATCACATTCACTTTGGCATGTCAGCAAAAAGTGTCAAAATGACACAACGGGACCCTACATGAGGTGTCTAAAATGAACATCATCCAATTGAGATGTCTAAGTGAAACTTAGTGCCAACTTTACGGGACCACCGATGGATTTGACCAATAAAATTAGTGAGTCTCCCAAATGCCCATGAAATAATAGAGTAATCAATTTTTTATAGCATACATAATCAAAAGGAATTAGTTATGCACGTAAAATTGAGGGTTTATCTTAATTTAATTTTAATATAACTCTAATGTCTTGATGTTATAGGATGAATTAATCATGTTTTAAAGAAGGAAAATATTTTTTTTTTATCTTGAACTCAATTTTAACTCATGTTCTCATAATTTATATTGGATTATTCAAGTCACAAAGTTATCTTCTTTCTAATTCTAACCAACTCTTATTGCAAGTGGAGTTTTTGTACAAAAAAAATTAATTTACTTACCTTTAAGATATTGCAATTTGGAGTTTTTGATTTTTTTTTTAAAATTACTTTTACATTTAAGATATTGCAATATGGAGTTTTTGGGAAAAAAATATTTATTTACTTACCTTTAAGATATTGCAATTTTTTTAAAAAAAGGAAAATACATAAGTACTCCCAACCTATGCCCGAAATCCCAGAGACACACTTATACTATACTAAGGTTCTATTACCCTCGAACTTATTTTATAAATAATTTTCTACCTCTTTTCGGCCTACATGGCACTATCAACCAGATAGCTTGAAAAAATTATCAACACGCACTGGGCTCAGAAAATAGTGTCACGTAGATAAAAAAGGGATAGAAAATATTTATAAAATAAGTTTGAGGGAGGATAATATAAATGTGTCTCTGAGATTTCGAGTATAAGTTGGGAATACTTATGCATTTTTTTTTAAAACTGAATTGTGGTCCAGTGGACCATTTATTAATTCTTAACCACAAATGTGGCAGTCAGTCCAACGAAAACAAAAATGCAAAATACAAAGAGGTACCGTCCCAAATTAATTCTACCACTGTGGTGGTTTTAGGAAACCATCTACTTCAACTATGTCTTCGCCGCTTCAGTTGGACCCAGAAGTCTGTCCGCGTCCATTTCCATGAGCATTTTGGCTCCCTCTCCATTCTTCGAATCCATGTATGAATGACATATTTTAACTCTCTGTTAACTGATTCTTGATTGGCCTAGTACGGATTCGCAATGTAGGTACTTGCGCCTTGTCTAAATTAAGAATGCATTTTCCTTTCATAGGCAGACTTAGGAACGTGTCGAATTGAACCACTCCCTCTGAACCTATTACTGTGTTAGCTATGAAGTCTGCTAAGTTGTTCCCCTCTCTCAATGTATGCTGAATCTTTGCTTTGGTGATCACCATTAAGCTTCTACATTCTTCCACCAAGAGTTTTTTAGATATTTAACAAGACTGAGCGAGTCTGATTCCAATCAAATATCCTCTAATCCACTCCTTTTACAGTACCTTAGTGCCTCCAACATTGCAATGATTTCTGCTTCCATATTAGTTCTTAGACCAATATCCTCTCCTTGTGTATATATAAGATTCCCTGTGTCATCCCTAACACAAAATCCATACGAACTTTGTCCCGGGTTCCCTCCACCTGCTCCATCCGTATTTACTTTAAGGCATAATACATAAATTGGACCCTAAACTTGGCTTCAAATTTTAAGTATGACCTCTAACTTTCATAGTGCATAAGTAGACACTTTAACTATCCAATTCTTAAACAAAAAAACACGCGAATCCAACAGTCAAATTGTGTGATATACAAACGCTCCTACATGGCTTATTGAGCCACTCAATGGCTGCTACGTAATTAAAAAATTACACGCATTTTATAATTAAAAAAAAAGATATTAAAATACAAAAGGGTAGGGTCGTATTTTCTTTTCCCAATTTGCTCGATTTTCACTCAACATCAGCGGAGCCATAGCCCTAATTTCTTTGCAAATCAAAGTAAAATTGTGAAGATTTGTGGTCAAAGTTCTTATCTTTTGGATGTTTATGTGTTGTTCTTCCTCAATTTAGTCTGGTTATGTTAATTTTTACTTTCTAAAAGTTTGTTTTTGGTAGAAGCTGTCACCATGAATGTAAATTCACTTTTTTTTTATACCTGAATTATTTGCAGACCAAGAAATCTTCATTATAGCTCTTTTTACACAATGACAAAAAATATTAGAAGCCATTACATAAAAAACGACCAGAAATTGTGCACAAAAAGAGAAAAAAAGCTTGAGTACTAGAATTAGGAAGAAGAAGAAGAAAAATGGGATTTTGATTTGAAAAAAATAAAGATATATTTAAAAGGGATTTATTAAGGGTAAAATTGTCATTTCCGTTTTTTTTTTTACTGTTGTGGGTCTCGAAAAATACCCTTGACGCGCCTGAATTGCGTCTCAATCACGCGTTATGCCAGGTTGGATTCGCATGTTTTTTTGTTTAAGAATTGGATAGTTGAAGTGCCTACTTGTGCACTTTGAAAGTTAGAGGTCATGCTTAAAATTCGAAACCAAGTTTAGGGTCCAATTTATGTATTATGCCTAACTTAAATATAGCCCCAAAACTTGATTGTCACGTATACAAGCCTCTAATGTATTACAATGAATTTGAAAGAAAAACACAAGTCTCAAATGATGGTGTCACTAAAGTAGAACAAAATCATAAATAGGAGTAAGAAGGTCCGTTGATATGACAAATAACTACCTCACAAATCTCCACAAGAATCCTTGGAAAAGAAGAGAATAGAAAGTATCACGAAGATCCGGGCTAGTAACCTACAAAAATGTAGAGGCAAGGGGTGAATTTTTGTAGGTTATGAGCCCGGGTCTTCGTGATACTTTCTATTCTTTTTTTTTTCGAGTCTTCCTGTGGAGATTTGTGAGGTAGTTGTTTGTCATCTCAACATACCTTCTTACCCCTATTTATGATCTTGTTATATTCTAGAAACAATGTCATTTGAGACTTGTATATTGCTTTCGGTTCAATTGTAATGTTTTAGAAGCTTGTACACGTGACTATCATATTTTGGGGTTTTATTTTGAGTTGATTATGATTTCCGCATTAGTAGATGGTGTTAGTCTCTTTTTCTTGTTTTACTTCCGCATTCACCGTATTAGTTGGGTATTAGGCTGACTTGTCTTGGTGGGATAAGATGAGTGTCATCACGTCTATTTTTGGGTTGTGACATCACATTCTATTATTTTAGCTCCTTTTTTATACACAGTAAAACCCCACTAAATTAATTTACTTGAAATCATGAAATATTATTATTTTATATATGTATTATTTAATTAATAAATTAATTAAAAAAAATTAATTTAAAGAGTGTTTTGAGATTCAATGAAGCCTAATTTTATATCAAAGTCATTGTATCTTATTAATTTACATATCATATTTATTGAATTCACAATTTTTTTAGGCTTAAGTCATCTACGGCCCCTTAAAGTTGTCCGCATAATTCATTTAGACACTTCAACTAGGACTAGTACCTATTGAACGCTTTTATTGTTCAGAATAAGTACCTATTTGACACTTTTCACTGACATGACAAGGAAGGTGTAATACACATCCATTCAGCGCATCAGAACGTATTTTTGATATTTTTTAAAAAATCTCTCTTCTTCCTTAGCCATAACTTCTTCCAAAACCAATACCATCGCCGCCAATGTTGCCACCACCACCTTCCACCCTTTTCTTTTCTCCTGCCTCCTCTTCCTCTCCCTCCCCCTCACCTCTATCATATTCACTGGGGAAACACCATTGCGATTTCCTTCTCCATTTTCTTTAAATTTAATTTGCTGGATATTGTGATCTTATTTACCGGGAAAAATAGAGACTCATACAATGACTACTCTGTTTCTTCTTCCATTTTTTTTCTTATTGAAAAATATATCTAACAAATCAGATTTAAAATAAAAAACGAATCACCTCTCCTTCCTCCTTTCTCCGTGTATTACTTAGATGATTATGTAGTCAATAATTTTATTGATATCTAAAATTATAAATGGTTCATATTTTGTAGGTTCATGTATTGATTAATTTTTATGTATATGTAATTTGCAATTTTCAACTTAAAAAAAAACACATCTGAAAAAGATTTAGTGGATTAAGAGGATTTGAAGGTGACGACAGCTATGGTGACGATGACTATGGTTGATAGTAAATCTGTCTCTACTTCATAGAAATTCTCAATGCATCATTGGACATTGCAACAAGTTGCTTGATCTATAGCTGGGTGGATGGCAACTTCAAGTTTTTCTTTTTTCTTTTTTTTTTCTGTCAAAATGCCATATGTACGTTATTGATTTGTCAATTTTCCATGTCATTGTGAGTGTATTACACACATTTCAGACTTTTAGCTGATTGTCAAAAAAGTGTTCAAAAGGTTCAAATCCGAATTAGTAGAGGTGTTCAATAGGTACAAGTCCTAGTTGAGGTGTCTAAGTGAATTATGCGTACAACTTTAAGGGACCGTCGATGACTTAAGCCTTTTTTTTATTACACATAAAGTACAATGAATATATCAAAATCATTATATCTTACTAAATTATGTATTATATTTATTATTTTCATATAAAATAAATTCATTATACATAAAGTACAATGTATATGTATGCAGATTCAATGTAATATATTTTTTTGTTAGATGATTCATTGTAAAAAAAAAAAAATTCTAAATAATTTGTTGTAATATAATTTTTTTTTAAATAATTCATTGTAAAATAAATTCAATGATTCATTTTAAAAATAAATTCATTATATATAATGTCATTATTTCTTAATAATCAAATATTATTCATTATATCTTTACTAGGAGCAAAATTTCTGAACTCCATTTGAATTTTTTAAAAAAGCACTGAAACTATAAACCCACCCGAAATAAGAGCATTTATCCATGTGGCCAACGATGAATCGACGATGTCATTATTAATTTTTTTTTTTAAAAAAAATATCCAAAATTTTAAAATTCATTTGAATTAAAAAAAAAATACCTAAATTATAAAATACAAACCATCCAATAAAAAAGTGGTTTTGTCCACGCGACAAACAATGATTTGGCCACATCATTGATTAATTTTTTTTATAAAAAGAAAACAATCAAATTTCTAAAGCCCATTTTAATTTGAAAAAGGAAGAGTAAATTTTAGGTTTAGCAAACATAAAAATTATATTTGTATGTTATAGCTATAATTTGCATAATTGTGTTTCATAGCAAATTTTATGTTTGCTATGGAGCTTTTGATTTGTATAATTCGCTAAATACATCCAATTTATATACAAATTGTTCAGTTTTGTATAAATTCATTTATACAATTTGATAATTTGTATATTAAACGTTCCAGTTTTTCTATATTTGTATATGTATACAGTCATATTCTTCTTTAATTATGATAATTGTGTTTGTATATTAGATGTTATTTGTATATGTATATGTGTTTTTCGTTAGGCTTGTCCATTGTATATGTACATATAGCTGTAATTTGTATGTGTACTTGTTCTTTGTATAAGTGTATATGTAAAATTTATATGCAAATAAGAAATAGTATTAGCTGTAATTTGTACAAGTATATGTTCTTTTTGTTGTGCTTTTCAGTTGTATATGTATATATGTATAATATGTATATAAATAAATAAAATTGTATTAGTTGATTCTGTATATGTATATGAAAATTCATCAAAAAATTAACAATATTATACATAATACAAGGGAAAAAAAATATAAAGTTGATGTCAACATGTTTTTGGCGGTTACCTCAAATTTTGGCACAATCGGGAGGGTAATGGCGACAATTCAAAATTCAAAATAATGTTGGTGAGAGGAAATTAATCTGGGTGAGAGAATTTAGAAGAAAATTGTGTAAATGGGGAGAGAAAAGAACCAAAAATTCAAAATTCAAAATAATGTGGGTGAGAGGAAACTAATCTGGGTGAGAGATTTTAGGAGAAAATGGTGTAAATGGGGATAAAAAAGAACTGTTTTGATTTGTATATATCTTTATACAAATATACCTTTCGCCTCTTTATACAAAACCGTGGGTCCCGCTAGATAGCAAATTATGTGGAATAGTAGTTGCGAATTGAAAATAAAGTAAATTATAGCTATAGCATTTAATTTGAATTAAGAGTGTGTTTGGTATGAAGGAAAACAAGTAGACTTTGGACTTATTTGCTCATGTTTGGTTGGTGAGTAGAAAATATTTTCCGAAAAAGATTTGTGTGTTTGATTTATGAATGAAAAATATCTTTTATTTTTACTAGAGAGTAGAAAATAATTTTTGAATTGAAACTGAAAATATTGTTTAAAAATAAACTTAATTTTTTTTGGGGGGAGGGTGGGGTGGTGGGGATGGGGCTGGCGGGGGGGGGAGATGGCGTAAAAAATAAAAAATTGAAATTGAAAGTATTTTTAAAAACAAACTTAATTTTTTTTGGAGGGGTGGGGGGTCGCGGGTAGGGGGGT
>JAJOOS010024909.1:0-18333 GCA_029582725.1 Solanum chiquidenum
TGGGTGGCTGAACGTGCCACATCAGCACAAAAGGTGCACAAAAATACAAAAAAAATGAGTTCAGGGGGTAATAGGACCCTAGTTAAGTTTAGGTGTGTCTCTGGGATTTCGGTCATAGTCTAGGGGGGTACTTATGCATTATCCCTTAATGAAATGATTTACGGTCATACAAATGTCAAGATTTGTTTTAGATTATAATATTTCAATTTTTAATTATTTTTTTTTGTCTCAAGTCAAATAGTGCCACATAAATTAAAACGAATTACAGGGAGTATATCTTATATCTTAGTTGCAAACAGTTTAACATTGATTATATATATATATATGATCAATTCTCATCATTTTTTCGTTATTTGATAAAATTAATATTAAAAAAAAAAACAGAGAAATGTGTGTGTGTTCAGTGTTCAATAACGTACCAGAGAACTTTCCTTCTCAGACTTCGCTGCATAAATTATAAAAAAAATAGGTTAAAACTAATAGCAATTGTATAATATAATTAATAAAATAAATTAAGTAAGGGTTGTGATGGAGTAGAAAGTACTCCCTCATCCTTAATCAGAGATTCAGAGATCTCGAGTTAAAGTTTAGATAATGTTTTACCCCCAACGTGGGACTTTTCGGTAATAATAAACTAAGTATGAAAAAAGGCAAGATGTCTTACAAGAAGTCTGAAAGTTTTTGCTAAAATTTCCAGATTCCTTAAAAAGTTGTTCGAAATGTGGCTTGCAATAGAGGACTCCATCCATAGAGGAGTAGTTGCTCATCTACATGACAAAAACATCACAATGAGTACGGAGGCGAAGCTAGGATTTCAATTCTACGAGTTTTGAATTTTATGATGATGATTTTAAGTGATAATAACTTAATTCTAGATTTAATATTTTTACATATTTAATAAATTTATCAACAGAAATTCAGCCGAATCCGCATACAGGCTACTAGCTCTGCCCCTGACAATAACATAAGTGACTGTGAGATTTGAACCAAGGACATGATCTATGTATTTTCATGCATATGTAAATATTTATGACCACAAAAACACACTTTTATTTATTTAATTATGTTTATTTATCGGAGCAAATTAAAGCTCATGTAAAAACAAAAGCAAATTAGAGGACAAGAAAGCTAGAGATAAGAAAACAATATCATCTTTTATCACAAGTAGAGCAAAAGAAGAAAAAGGTAATCATAATTCATAGTTGTATTTATTTGTTTTATTTTCTCTTTCACATGACATGTTGACAACACATGATTCAAACTCCACATAAAGTTAGAATCAGATAAACAGATTAAAACGAAGCGAGTAATAAAAACATATATTTACCACAAGTGTGCCTTTGCAATGGCTACATTTGAAGCATGACTTATGAAAAGTAGCTCCATCAGCAGATAACAAATCAACAAAGTAAACTGTCTTATCACAAGCTTTGCATTTATCCAATGTCCCTGTGAATGCCATTTCCTTTTTATTTATTTATTTTTAATAAAAAAATTCTTGAAACTCAATCTCAATAATAAAAACTCTCTCAATGAGAAATGGCTAAGAAAAAAATTTCAAGGATCCTATTTTTCCTACTTATATCTAACAAAAACCTTCTTGGTCATTGAGATTAAACAAACAAACAAACAAACTATTCACTAACTTTTTTCTATTGGAAAATAATTAATTGAATTTTACTAGTACACATAAAAACATGACACGTGTTTGGGAGATCCACTTCATAGGAGGTGAAATTGATGGAACTTAATTATTTGAACTCTAAAAAATGTGGATATAATAATTCTCTTTAATTGGAGTGAAATGAGGCCCTTTTTCAACTCTTCACCATGAGAAATTTGTAGTATTTTTCCTCCTTCTAGTTTGTTAAGTAACTTAATACCATAGCTATAATATCTCTTTCATCATTTTGTGTACTATTGTGGCAATTTACATTATATGTGGTATTTTTATCTGCCAAGGAAAATTTGGTAATCAAGTAAAATAAATTAAGGTCTTAGTTTCCTATACTATTCAAAATTGTTCAATTTCTTATTTTCAACAAACTATTAGAGCTTGACTTACCATAGGATTTCTTCACATTAGTCCTATTTAACTAGATAATTAAAGATATCATCAATTTACGAGTTAAAGAAACATTTTTTTAAAGTTGTAAAACAAAAACAAGAAAATGGGACTTAGATAAAGAGGAAATCATTGCTAAGGAATTGATAAATTATTTATCAATACAATTAGAGCCGTCAAAACGGGTTTAGTCCATGGGACCGATCAAATCCAATCCGTTATTGGGGTAGGATTGAGATAGAATTTTTCAAGCCCATATAAAACTAGGGCTTATAAGCCCGGTCCATATAAATCCTAGGCCCTTGAGATTTGATCGGGGCTGGTCCGGGGTCGACCCATGTGCCAAAACTTTTTATGTAAGGGTAACTTACAATAATCTGACTAGTATATAATCTAATTACTTAAATATACGCTATGTTGTAATATTATGAATCTTACCAGATTTTGGTACGCCCATATACATGTATCTCGGAATATATAGACTCAAAATTAGGTTAATCTGTTCTAGATACACTCTATCCAAGTAGATTCACATGTATCTAGGATACATAGACAAATCTGGCGCCCTCGCCTCGCTCCCATCTTGCTTGTCACTCTCTTATCTCGCTCGTGTATCTGATATGCGAGATACATGCTAATTACACTAGATTTTCTGCTAGTGTTATTGAAACAACACCATTGTTTGTCATATTTGATTTGAAAATCTTCTCATTTTCTTGATGTTATAGAATTATTAGTTGAAAAAAAAAATGAAAAAAAAAGGCCAGTCCGCCTCAGCCTTCGCCTTTCTAGGATTGGGTTAAGCATTTTCAGGCCCTTTCAAATGAAGGGCCGACCCTTCCTAGCCCTTCAAATTCCTTGGCCCGCAAGGCTTGGTCCGGATGGGGCTGGGCCGGCCCTTAATTTTTGATAGCTCTAAATACAATTAAGAAATATTTCACTAAAAAGGCATCATTGGGTGCTACCTCTAAAACTAATTAATGTTGTCGAACGTGATAATATGTCTTACTGGTGATGACTGATAATATTATTTGAAGTTAGAATTTGATTAATCTGTTGTATGTGTTGTGAGTTTATAAAGCATGTTGGTTGGTCCTCGGACATAGCATGTGACTGATAATTGTTGGGATGACAATGCTTGTATGAGTAAACTATGAATTGTTGAAAAATGTCTTATATAATAACTTGTGATTGTCATATGTACTTGTGATATTCATTTGCACTAGTTGTATAGTGTACTGATACTATTTTTGTTATGCTCTTTTTGTGTGTATGTGTGTTTCAAGTTGATTATGTGTTGGTTGGGATGACAATTATTTATCATCAGCTTTTATATACCCTTTCCTCAGGCGGAGGTTGTGTCTTTTATTTTCTTGCTAGTTACTCTGTATAGAAGCTCTTGTGCATTTTCTAGACTGGATCCTTGAGAAAAATATTTTGAAAATAAAGACAATTTAAGTTTATCGTCTTGTAATTTAGTTTTTGTTTATATGAGGCCATTTTATTTAAATATTAAAAAAAAAAGAAGGGAAAATAGATGGTAAGGATTAACCTATCAAATTAGAACCGAGTAGGTGCTCGCATGATACAATGAAGTGTATTTTGACAAAGAGCCAAAAGCTTAACTATCAACAATCTGTCAATGGAGTACCAAAGAAGATGTCATGGAGACAAAGGAGAAACACGGTAGAATTTTCAAAAGGGAAAATAGTGGGGTGAGTAAGGGCATCTAAGTGATTCAATTTTCTTCGTTGGGGGCTAATTTGGAAGAAAGGAATGGAAAAACAAGAGAAGAGGAAATAAACTACAATAAAGAAGGAAAAATAAATATAACAAAAATTATAAAATGAGAGGAAAATACAATAATACTAAACAAAAAAGAAAGACAAATGATAATGGAAAGTATAGAGTAGAGAGTTTTATTTAATCTCTTCAAGTGTGTCTTTCACAAGGGTAAAAAATACCCTTTTATAGGATGTGGAAATCATCCACTTACAATCTTAAACCAATTACATTAGTACATCTTTAAGACTTACATTAAATAGATACATTACGTTAGGTTGTTGATGAAAAGAAACATCCACAATTAAATGGATTTGTAACACTCCTCCTTAGATGTTTTAAGATAATGTGCCTTCTTCTTCTTCAAGTTCTAGAGAGAGAAATATTTTAGAGAGGAAGAACCCAATTTCTTTTGGTGAATTTAAGAGAATGACTTGAATTGGTGAGTTTTGGGGTTAAAACCACTTATATAGGGGTCCTAGGCTTGGGTAAAACGACATAGATTTAATTTAATTAAATCTGGAAAAGACCCATTTTCCCCTTAATTAAAGATTGTCGAACCCCCTTTCACGAGGCTCTTCACGAGCCGTGGTGGAAGCCGTGGTCCTTGAACAGTGGCTTGACTTGCCGCCCCTCAAACCCTTCACCCCACACACCCACCTCTACGAGCCATCAGGGCCTTCACGGTCCGCCAAGTGGCTTGTGGGAGGAGGCTGTCTTTTGGGTAGCTACTACCTCCCTTCACGGACATCACCACGACCCGTGGTCCCCACCACGAGCCTTCTTATTGGTGGTTGTTGGAGGTGAGCTCCACTTGGCCACTCATTGTGAGGGTCCACGAGCACCACCACGAGCCGTGGTGCCCTTCACGACCCGTCAGGGGCTCTATGAAGGGTGCCTTGGCTCCGTGGAGAGCTCGTGACTCATCTTTTATCCCACTAGATTCCGCGGTGTTACACTAATGTTAAAGAGAAAGTTCCAAAGAAATATTGCAGAAGAAAGTATTTCTCCAATGTATTTTCACCTCTTTTTCCCCTATATCCTCCGAAATGCAATAAAAGATTAATTTAAAAGGAAATTAAAAGAAACATCTTGCATGAAAAAAATTAGGAAGAAAACTTCCCCCCCCCTATATTTATAGATAAGATCATAATATGTTGCTAAAATTGTGGGATTACAATAATTTTTAGAATTAAATTTATATGTATTTATTATATAAATCATGGTTAGAAATTTACTTTGGGCAGTTAAATTGTAGCCGTTTAATTTAACCCAAGACATGTGTAACTAATTCAACTAAGTACTTGATAAAAATGGAGAGGAATCGAATCATATTCATTCTATTATAGAGTAGTTTGAGGTGGATGGGGATGTAATAAGACCCCATAAAATATAAATATATAGTTGGTAATGGACTAATAGGTTTCATTTGCTATTTTCTCAAATAAGGACGTTAGGAAGCTTAGATACTAACCTAAATATTGTATCTCGAAAATTTATCCAAAACTTTCTCCAATTCAAGGTCTAAAACTCAAATTAAAATGTGATGTGCAATGTCAAAACCCGAAATCTGAAATATTTATCACTCATAGGATCCTTCACAATAGCAAGACTCACACGTGATCGTGAAGAAGATAACTAGTTTCACCAACAATCAAAAAGTCAAGTGTTTTCAATCTTTGTTTTGGTGTCCAAATCACTCCTAAAATGCATTCCAAACTAGTTGGAATACTCAAAACACGAATTTGATGTTGTTTTGACACAATGTTGACCACATACAATCCTTTTTCCTCAATTTAACTAGTAATCAATTCAAACATCCTAATAACCCTTGTGCTCCTTAGAATTATCTATCTACTTGCTTTATAACTCTAATCATATATTTGTTACTAATCTTAGTCGACCTATGAGGCCTACTAGTACATAGTGTTTGTACTGACACGCTATTTCTGCACATTTTTTAGAGTAGACTGTGATCCAAAGGCGTCTACTAGACCCGTTGCATTTAGTTGAGTTGCATCCAAATCTGAGGGTGAGCTACTTTCGTTCAGGCTGCTGCATATGCTCTTTCTTCTGATGTCTTTCTTTTCGGATATTGATTTTAATCTTCATTTAGATATTGATAATCTTAAGATGACTTTCAAATTTTTGGGATGTGATATTTTAGACTTCCGTTATTTTATTTTAATTTATTTATCTGAGGTTTTATTATGACATGTTTCTATAATTTGGCTAAAACTGCTAAATGATTGCACGAGTTAGGATGTTAAGTGGTGATTCACCTACATGAGGTTGGTGTAGATGATAGTCATAGCGGTTTGATTGTGACAATATACTTCAAGCAATTATTTAGCCATATAATAATAAGAACTCAATTTAGACCACCAAAAACTTTTAAAGATATTACGTGTGAGATCTTAACGCTTACAAATAAAGGCCTCAATTAACTAATATATTATAGGAAAAATTATATGAAATAGCAAATTATTAATTCAAATTAAATGTTATAGTCATAGTTTCTTTTATTTGTAATTCACAACAAATATTCCATGTTTTTTGCCATCTCATTTGTATACCGAAATATACAAATGCAGGACCCATTTGTATATCAAAATATACAAATAGACCGAAATATATAAATGCAGGACCCATTTGTATACCAAAATATACGAATGTAGGACCCAGTTGTATACCAAAATATACAAATGCATGACCCATTTGTATATCGAAATATACAAATAGACCCAAATACATATTTTTTTTATGTATATGTATACCGAAATATACAGATTAATAGCCATAACAAACATAAAGTTTGCTATGAAGCTCAATTATACAAACTATAGTTATCGCATACAAATATGATTTTTATGTTTGCTAAACCTAAAATTTACTCTATATTATATTAAGGAGTGCAAACAGGAAAAAGAGCACAATTGTGAAGATAAAAAAGTGACCTAGTGGTCAATAGAGTGGGTTCATGAGAATCATGAAGTCTCATATTTAAATTTTGGTAGAGACAATCTGGATGATTTCTCCCCATATATTCTGGTCTTAGTGAACAAAGTTATCCTATCTTTGTTGCTTGTGGATGGTGATATAAATCCCGTACATTTTGTCGGCATGCACACAAATTTACCTTAGACACCACAATGATAAAAAGAAGTGGCAAAAAAGTACGTAAAATTCCCTTAAGATAAAAAGTTAGGTAGGTATTAGTTATACATGTATTAGTTATATAGGGTTTAATTATACATGTATTAGTTATGCAAGATTTAGTTATACATGTATTAGTTATGCAAGATTTAGTTATACATGTATTAGTTATGTAGGATTTAGTTATACATGTATTAGTTAGGTAGAGTTTAGTTATGTAGAGATTACAATATATTAGTGAACTAATTTTTATTTCTTAATTTAAAAAATAATTAGTGACCTAATATTTATTATAGTCATTAAAATAACTAACTATATAAATAACACATTGAAATTAAATAAACACCAATAGCTAAAAATAATAAAGTAAATAACAAATAACTAAAAATAATTAAATAATTTGTATTCAATAGGATTAAGCAATTAATCAATAGGTAATTTAAATTAAAATAAATAACAAATAACTAAAAATAATTAAAAACTTATATTGGCCATGTGTTGTAGAGAAACTAAGCAAAGAAATTGATTACAGATAATAGTCATTGTTGTACCGCCAGAGAAAAAAATTAACAAGAATTTAAGTAAAGAAATTAAAAGTAACTAAGGAATTAAAACAAGGGAAAAAAAATTAGTTGTGATTGACTTAACATGTAATAATTATTTGATTTGTCGTAAATTATTATACATTTAAAAGTAAATTGATAGGGGTAAAGGTGTAATTTACTAGTTTAATACATCATACATGTATAACTAATACCCACATAACTTATTTCATCTTTTATCCCGCATAAATTATACATAGATTTCCTCATAAGTTATAAAAGTTTTAGTTATATAAGATTACAAAAAATACAACCAAACACCGTATACATGAATAACTTTTATACAACATTTGAAATCTATTAACCAAACATTGTATAAAATTAATACTTACATAAACATTGTATATCATTACTCATATTCAAAATATTTCAAGTACTATTACTTGTGAGGTTAGATATTGTTACTAAGGCTGGGCATAAACACCGAAAAACCGAAAAATCGAAAAATACTCTTATAGTATCATTGACTAATAAGTAATTTCTGAACAAGAAACCTTAATGATACCAATACAGTATATATATATACCGATTTAGAATCAATTAAGCGAAATTATCAGCCTTAATGATACCAATACAATATATGATACTGATTTAGTATCAGTTAAGCGAAATTATCAGTCTTAATAATACCAATACAATATATAATACTGATTTAGCATCAACCAAGAGAAATTAGCTAGTGGATATATAGTGTAATTATTTAGTGGGGTATGAATATAAAGGAATATATATTTATAATTATTTTACTTTTATGGGGTATTTGCTTAGTCTCCCCAAAATTTATTTATCAACAAGTGTTAAATAGGAAAAAGGCTAGTTGAATAAAGAATTATCGAAAAATGACTAGCATAAATATTCTTTGAGAAACATACACATAAGTGTATTCCCTTCTCTATGAAACAAAGAAACCCAAGAGAACTAAAAACTTAAAGAGCATTGGCTGATAAGATATGTATTTTGAGAGTTTCATTAGCCGCGTTCCTTCACCTTTTCGTGGCCTAAGCTCTTAGTTGATAATTGTAAACACATATATTTTGTTAAGTTAAATTCATACAAAATGTAGATTGAATCCATATTAATTTGAGTTGAACGATTAATTTAGAATACACAATTAAATAAGTCTATTTTACTAAATTCAAGTCTATGATTCATTTTATCTTGATGACCCAAATTCATAACACGTGTTGAAGCGATGTGATAATATATTCAAATTTGGCCAATAGGATCAATGCTAACAAATTGCTTGATGTATGACATGAACCAATCAATATAAGGCAAGAGAATTCATTTGCATTTGGATTGTCTACTTGCTCCATCTATAAATAAAAGATTACATATGACCCAAATTCATAATATGTGTTAAAGCGATGTGATAATACATTCAAATTTGGCCAATAGGATCAATGCTAACAAATTGCTTGATGTTTGAAAGTAACCAATCAAAATAAGGCAAGAGAATTCATTTACATTTGGACTGTCTACTTGCTCCATCTATAAATAAGAGATTATATATGATCCAAATTCATAACACGTGTTAAAGCGATGCGATAATACATCCAATTTGGCCAATAGGATCAGTGCTAACAAATTGCTTGATGTCCAATCTAAATAAGGCAAGATAATTCATTTACATTTGGACTGTCTACTTTCTCCATCTATAGATAAGAGATTACATAAGACCCAAATTCATAACACGTGTTAAAGCGGTGTGATAATACATTCAAATTTGGCCAATAGGATCAATGCTAACAATTTGCTTGATGTCTGAAGTAACCAATCAAAATAAGGCAAGAGAATTCATTTACGTTTGGACTGCCTACTTGCTCCATCTATAAATAAGAGATTACATATGACCCAAATTCATATCACGTGTTTAAGCGATGTGATAATACATCCAAATTTGGACAATAAGATCAATGCTAACAAATTGCTTGATGTCTCACAGAAAGCAATCAAAATAAGACAAGAGAACTCATTTACATTTGGACGGTATATATACTTGCTCCATCTATAAATAAGAGATTACATATGACCCAAATTTATAACACGTGTTAAAGCTATGTGATAATACATTCAAATTTGACCAATTAATATGATCAATTCTAACAAATTGCTTAATGTTTGGCAGGAACCAATCAAAATAAGTCATGAAAATTCATTTACATTTGGACTGTCTAGTTGCTCCATCTATAAATAAGAGATTACATATGACCCAAATTCATAATATGTGTTAAAGCAACGTGATAATATATCCAAATTTGGCCAATAAGATCAATGCTAACAAATTGCTTAGTGTCTGACAGGAACCAATCAAAATAAGGCAAGAGAATTCATTTACATTTGGACTGTCTACTTTCTCCATCTATAAATAAAATATTACATATGACCTCAATTCATAACACGTGTTAAAGCGATGTGATAATACATCCTAATTTGGCCAATAGGATCAATGCTAACAAATTGCGTGATGTCTTGACATGAATCAATCAAAATAAGACAAGAGAATATATTTACATTTGGACTGCCTACTTGTTGTATCTATAAATAAGAGATTACAGAGCTTTCTGAGGACATTCAACAAGTATTACAAAAGGCATTAACATCGACTTTATAGCTCGATATCAACCTGAAACAACGAGGTGTTCACCAACTTATTAAGATTAAGGCATAACATAAATTGTTTGTTCATTTGTTGATTTCAAAAAAGTTATGGAAGAACGAGAGGAGAGAAGGCTACGCATAAAATGGACACCGAATCTTAATGAGAAATTCAATGAAGCTATCCGCATATTAGGAGAAAAAGGTATGTATTTCTAAGAATACTTTCTTCTTAATTTAGTTTTTTTTTAACTATTGAATCCTCGTCTTTCGTCGATGTAGCCACTGCCATACCGATCTTGGAGTATATGAATGCGCCACAATTGAATCGCAAACAGGTTGAGAACCGTCTACAGGTATCTAATTTTTCGTTGGACTCATTTAAGATCTTAGTTAACATCTAATCATAGATGAAATATATTAAAGTGTAAATTGACATATGTTTAGTCTATCTTAATTGCTTTAATATTTTTGTTCCTTCTGCAGCAATACACAACATGCTTCCTCTTCTCTAGTTCTAGCTAGGAAATCATCCTAATGTACTAAATTCACATGATCAGTTCCTTATGAACTTCAACACACCACCTCAAGAACCATCCTTACCCCTAGCACATGCAATATCTTCTTTAGTTCCACCAAATGAGTTCTTTACAGGATTGGATGACTTGATCCAAAATCTTGAATTCGACCTCTATTTCAAAATGAGCGAAAATCAGATTGACACTTATCAGAGTAAACCTCATCTCAACATGTTTAATCACATGCACGACAATAGAAATCAAGATGTATATTTACCTCAACCACCTGTCATTCCACCAAATGATATGTTCACAAGTTTGGAAGATCCCTTTGGTAGCAGCCTAACTCAAGATAATATCTACATAAGGTTAGTATCAATATACAAACAAAACAAATACTTAGTTTATGATTAATTTTATCAATTTATAATATTGTATATTGTTGCCAACAGGAAACAAAATCCTTGATATACACAATCGCATTTTTCTGGAGCATTTTGAGGGATTTTTATTTGCGGAAATGGAATGCAATGGAGAAAGATGTTTGATAATTTTTCATTGTTCTATTTTTATACACCATTTGGAACTCAAACCATCTTTATCTTCTATGTTTTAAACTTTTAAGGACTAAGTGAAGATATCCTTTTGTTTTTTGTGTACTCATAAGTTTTGGATCTCCTTCTTGAATCTATTTTTATTTTCTTCTATGATCTTGTCTTGATTAATTGATTTTAATAAAAATAATATTTTATTTTTAGTAAAAGGATATTGTTCTATCGGCTAATGTTATGTTTCATTAATGTTTCCTCTACATAATTAATTAGCGGTAAATATATTATTGCCTTTAAACAACTGTTATTAATGTCCCTTTTTATAATAGTTATACTAATATACGTACATGCGCATTGCCTAGATATATTAATTTTAATTATTTTTATTTCAAAAACATCAAAGAGTTCAAATATTTACATGTTTATTTTTTATTATTTTTATGTTGTATTAATAAATTAACTTTTTCTCCATATTAACAATTTATCAATTCTAGCTTTCCACATGAAATATTACATATCATTAGATTAAATAACATGTTGGAACATTTTTAATATATATTTTTCTAATCCAAAAGGTTCAAAAAAAAATACAGTCTTAATTTCATATAAAATTATAATCGTAATTTAAAATAGAGTGAATATAAACTAATTTAATAATAATACAAACATGTATATAATTCAATACAAAATTAATATAAATATTACATATTTTTTATATTAAAAGTAGGAAGCATCAAAGTGCAAAGTTGGATTACCATTTTATCACTATACTAAATTATTTTTTAATAAAAAATTAATTAATTAAATATTAAATGTTTCTACAAAAATTAAATGATCATTTTTCATTCACTAAATTAACATTGTTCTAATAACTTATGCTTAGAAATTTAATTACTACGCAAACATTAATATTTCAATGCACAAAAAAATAATAACAGATCTTTTTTAGGAATTTCAAAGGTTATTTTAAAATTTACAAGCAATTTAATACCCTCCCTGTCCCTAATTGCTTGTCCACTTTTGCTTTTTTAGTTGTCCCTAATTACTTGTCCATTTTGACAAATCAAGAAAAGACTTTTTTTTTTACCTATTATACCCTCGCTTAATTACTTTGAAAAAGGTTGACTTTCTTGAAAATCTTAAGTTTTTAATTCATCTACTTCATAATTAATAGGGGTAAAATGATAAACTTATTACGTCAATTATTGTTTTCTTAATAGGTGTGTCAATTCAAAAGTGGACAAGTAATTAGGGACAGAGGGAGAGTGGTTCATGTATTAGCAAAAAGTCATTTTTTCAAGAAAAAATGCTAATATTCTCATGCATTTATTTCATGATTTGCGCTAACTCTTGACTATACACATTTTCTTATAATTTTTTGAATATCTCTACAGTTTTAATCTATAAATATGAAAAATATTGGAGTAAACAATATCATGTGACATACAAGAAATGGGCAAGCTAAAATTTAGGGGATCAACTTCTTTAGGAATGAACAGAGCATTCTTTACTCTCTTTTTTTAAGAACAAAGGTGAATGATCTTCTGGAAGAAAACATTATCATATGTACAAAAATCAATTAGATATGTTTTTTAGTACATATTTTTTCTTCTTTGAATGTAAAATAAAAGGTCATGTATCAAAATATAAGATCATAACACTTTCATTTACTAATATACTTGTGTGATGTAATTTGTAAAAAAAATACTAATTATGATTTACTTGATCTTTTTAACGATTAAATTATTGTACTATATTATTTGATAATTAAAGTTATTTAATTTGTTCTTATGGTTTTATTACTTATATATGATTATTTTTGTAGGGGGGGGGGTGTGTGAAATAGAATGTATAAAACTATATTTCTTTTTATCAATTTTATCTAAAGGGGTGTACAAGATTGAAACATGATGAATAATTTGAGATGGAAAGTAACATATAATTAAATTATTAGTAACTTCTTTAATTCATAGAAATAGTGATATAAATGTTTATCCTTATTTATTTATTTTCATTTTGTCTCATTTTGAGAATGTAAGTTCAATGTTTCAATTTTTGATATCATTTGATATTTTAAGTTGTCACTTCATTGATGCTATGTTTCTGTATTCTAAGCTCATTTTTGTAAAAAATAATTTGGTAGGATTCAATACTTGATATGATCCCTTAATAATAATAATAATAATAATATTAATTATTAATTGTAGCCTTCATTTTATTTTAATTAACTCTACAAAATGACTATCAAATTCTTTTCATTTTTTTTTATCTTTCTTCTTTTCTCTGAACTTTGTCTTGCAGGTAATTAACATATGAGATAAGAATATACATATATTAATTTGTGTTTATAATTATAGTATTTTAAATTACTAAAAATTCTCATCTTTTATTTCATTTGGAGAAGAGATACTTTGCTGTCATATTTTAATTTGTTATTGATATCCAAGGGTAGATTCCAAATATTTGAACTAATTTGTTTGAAAATGAACAATATTCATGTAATTTAATTATAAAACTATTTTTTATAGGGATAAAGGTCTGAAAAATACCCAACTTTGGTCGGATTTGTTGTTGCGATACTAAACTTTCATAAGGACCTATTACCTTCCTAGACTATTTAATACCATATTTTTTACCTCCTGAACTATTTAATAGTGTATTTTAAAGGTATATATGTGCCCACATGGACACATTACTATTTATAATTTTGCATTATTTTTTATGTCCACGTGGGCAAATATATATGTTTAAAATACGGTATTAAATAGTATAGGGAGGTAATAGGTCCTCATGAAAGTTTAGTATCGCAACAACAAATCCGACCAAAGTTGGGGTATTTTTCAGATCATTAACCCTTTTTTATACAATGATAATTTGAAACAATTTATGCCAATTTAGATGGGGTACACGTGCAACGTACGTGTCCAAAAACTAGTATATATATATAAAAAAATTATCTTCCATGTTGAATCAAACCCACTTTGTCAAAATTGTAAACACAAAAATACTTAAAAATAATATTATTCAATATTTGGGTCTTTGTCTTTAAAATGCACAAAAATTCAAAAAAATTGAAAATATTTTATTCAAAAGATATGATTTCAAGTTTTTTAGATGTTAGTAATACAAATAAAACAATAAACAAATTCAAAAAATCAAAAAAGTTTACTATAAAAAAAGATTTTTAGATGCTAATAATACAAATGAAACAGTAAACAAATTCAGAAAAAAAAAAGTTTACTATATGAAAATGATAAAGTTGAGAAAGTGTAACCATCTTTAAAACTACAAGTATTAAATTCAAATTTGAACTTTTATTTTCTAAAACTAATTAGTCACTATCAATTCAAAACATAAATAATTTTATAATATTAAAAATATCTAACTTATAATTTTTAAAATAATTTTCTATTTTCTATTATACAAAAAGCTTTAAATTATGTATTTTTACAATAATTTCCTAATTCTTTGTTATAAAAAAATAATCTTAATTTTGAGTTTGCTTGGATCTAATATTTTGAATCACTACGAATGTATAATTATTAATCCATCACATACTATGTTATGACTTTTCCTGACTACAATTTCAATCATACAAACAATTAAACTTCACACTTTTACAGTTATTCAGACAATATAATTCACATAATCACAATCATCAAATTTTGTCACTAAATCATCAAGTCATGTTCATTACATTTATTTGCACCATAGATGACCACTAGCTGAATATCTATGTATTTACATAGCCTCCAAGGTCAGATATCAATTGAAACCTTTTTGGTTTCAACTTTCTTTGTTTGTGTCATTTCAGTCGTGATAACGACATTCAGTTCACTTTGTTGAGATACCAATTGAAATAGATATCAATTGAATTCAACCTATACAAGCAAGACAACAGATCACACGAAAGGAATGAAGAAGTGAAATAATGTCCTAGAATGCTTCATAACTCCCTAAAGATTAAATGTGGACATCAACACACAAATCTCCAAGACTCTATTTGATATTTTCTCTTGTACTAGAAGACCAGTAACCTAGGTTTTGATACCAAATTGTAACGAGCAAACTGTCGGACTATGCGGGCACCTACTCTAACATCTATATAAAAGAATCCTTACCAACCATTCTAAAACTGATAATGCAGAATAAACAAAATATCAATTTATCACCTTATTTAAATAAAAAGAGTTAGTCCCAACCTTGTTTTAAATGAATTACTTTTGAAATATATAACATAAATATTTTCCTTAGGAACTAGTTAAACAGGTACAAGAACTTCTATGACAATAACTTTTTTGCCAGATTGAATGGCTGGAGTTAAAATTTAGAATTCGACTGTTTCAGTGGAAAAATAATGAAAATCATTTCAATGTATTGAAAACAAAGGAATTCACTATAAACCACCTCAAGAAGTATATTGACCTCAACCATTTGTCATTCCTTCTTTAGCTCCACCGATTAATCTTGAAAGATCCCTTGAGTAGCAACTCAACTCAATATCATATCGATCTCCACAAGATCAATATCAATATACAAACAAAACAAATACTTAGCTTATGATTAATTTTTGTCAATTTGTAATATTATATAGTATTGCCAACAAGAATTATAATCCTTAATATACATAACTGCATTTCTAGAGCACTTCAAGGACTTTTTATTTGTGAAAATGGAATGCAAAGGAGAAATATATTTAATAGTTTTTCGTTTATCTATTATTTACATCCTTTAAAACTCTAATAATCTTTGTTTTGTAATTTTTTTTTAACTTTTAAGGACTAAGTGAAGATATCTTCTTGTTTTCTCTGTACTCATAAGTTTGGATCTCTTTGAATCTGTTTTCATTTTCTTCTGTCTCATCTTTCTTTGTTTTATGAAAATGAAGAGAATTAGAGGAGAAATAAAATGATAGAAATCGATTTTAATTAGTAATTTATAATGAAAAAAATATTTTATTTTTAGTAAAAGGATACTGTTTTATCGGCTAATGTTACGTTTCAACTATTATTTCCTCTTACTTAATTAATTAGCGGTAAATATATTATTGCCTTTAAATAATGAGCAACTTTCACATATAGCAAACACAAAATTCATATGTGTATGTTATAACAAAGTTTGCATAATTGCGCTCCATAACAAACATATATATGTATAGTTCGCTATACATATACAAAAAAATAGTTGTATAATTCGCTATACATATACAAAGAAAGCAGTTGTATAATTCGCTATACATATACAAAGAAAACAGTTGTATAATTCGCTATACATATACAAAAGAAAGCAATTGTATACAAAAGATCAATTGTATAATCTGTGTATGTATAAAATGAGAAAGAGAGAAAGGCAAAAGAAAATTGGGCATGAAAATATTTGTATTGTATAATTATAAGTGTATAGGACGAAGATATATGTATTTGCACGTGTATATATAATTTTCTCTCGCTTTATACAAACAGAAGCACAATTTATACATTTCATTTTTGTTTGTATAAGCGAGGGTGGCGAGCGAGATTTGGGAGAGTGGTGAGCGAGATTTGGGAGAGGGGAGAGAGGGGAACGAAAATATATGTATATATACAATTTCCTCTTGCTTTATACAAACACAAACGCATTTTATACATTTGTGTTTGTATAAAAGTGAGAGAGGCGAGCGAGACTGCCACCAAACAAGAGTGGCGAGCGAGATTCCACCAGGGAGAGTGGCGAAAATAGCAACAATTTGCTATAGGGTACAATTAAATCAAAGTATATTTATAGTATTTAATTTGAATTAATAATTTGCTATTATATACAATTTTTCTTTAAATAATTGTGATTAAAATCTTTTTTTATAATAGTTATATCATCGACCAACCCCAACAAAATAGAGGTCAGTGTTGATTTTAAGATACTCATTATAACTTATCCTGCCAATAGAAGACAACATCGTATGACTACCAACATGGGTTGTGGTTCACTGGTGAAAGTGTTTCACCCTTAATCAAAGGTCTCGGGTTCGAGCCCTAGGTATGGAGAAAATCTTGTTGAGAGCGCCACTCCCGAATGGGCCTTGCAGTGCACGATCCAGATTTAGTCGGAGCTCCAATATAAGCTTTCGAACACTGGGTAGAAAACAAAAAAAAACATCAAATGACTAAACAATTGTGAACAGAGGAGGCAAATAATGCATAAAGTATAATTAACAAAATATACAACATGAGTTACCCATCTTAAATTGAATGAATTTTATTCACATTAAAGATGAACGCTGATATTTCATGCTTTAAGTTCACAAGGATATTGTGTTCTTTAACATATTTAGCCGCTGCTCCATCTACAACATCATCAACCGAATAACAAAAGGAAAACGAAATGCAACTCATCCAAATAAGACCAATTGGCATAGACCATAGACAAAGAGGATGAAAGAAAGACATAGGAATGTTGATAAATTAGTGCAGGTATGATAAAGACTCAAACATTAGGAGCACTGATGCACCTAGCACAACAAATATGTGTGTACATAGTTCGTAACATGAAAATAATATCAATAACACCATCACTAGTGTAAAGTGAGCTCACATAGTTATGCAACAAATCAGACAGCCAAAGAAGGGAGGGAATACCATAATATATCTCAATATATATCCATGGTGTTTGCATAAGTGTTTGTCACCTTTTCTATATGGCATCCCATATACATAATGTATCACAAACAAATTCAATTTGGGAAAAAAAATTCTCATCAAAGTTGAAGTCTTAAATTATATAGGTCTACAATATTCTGATGATCTCTACGAATAACTTTTTATCTTTTGTTGGAGCTTCTTATACTCTTAATCTATACAAAATAATATATTATGAGGTTAAACATGTTCAACTATTCTATATTATAATCTTTTAAGAATTAGAAGTAAAGTTTATCAAATAGTCAAAGTCAAGCCTCAAGGTTAAAATTCAAATTTTATTACAATTTCAAGTTATCTATAATTCCACAAAATCAAAATTATATCAAGATCTCAAAACCAATAACAAATTGACCTTCAAAATCAATATGTTTCCCTCTCTCAAAACCT
>JAJOOS010024910.1:0-16291 GCA_029582725.1 Solanum chiquidenum
GAAATCGATTTATAAGGTGATTTCATATATGGAATATGTATAATGTATGTAAAAGTTGGTATGCAAACTGGTGATCACCCATTTTTATATTTTATTAATTATTTTAGTCTATGAAAATGATATACAAATTGGTATCTATGAATTGTGATATTTATTTAATTGGTACTAATTTCATATACTATGATACCAATTTGAATTAAGAATTCATGTTATCTATTTCCGTATTGAATCAAGATTGAATAAACGATACCATCTTTCATACTGGAAAAATAATAATAATAAATTTTGTTACTTTTCAAGATTTAAATAAATAAAAACTAAAAAGTCAAGGATGAAAGCATAAAAATAGGGAAAAGAATAAGAAAAAATTATGTTTGAAAAAACTAAGAGAAAGATCGTATGAATATATTTAAAGGAGAAAATTGTGTGAATATTAAGGGAAGAAGAGAGATATTTTTGGAAAGAAGATTAGGAACAATTATTTTTCTCTTGAATTATGGGAGAAGATTAGGAAGAGAAAATATTGGAGAGAGATATTTTAGGAAGGAGAGATTTTTTTAACCAACTGACTAGGAGAAAATTGAATCAATATATCCTACAAGTTACAAAATAGTATATTTATGGAAATAATATTAATTAATTAAAGGGAAATACGCTAGGAATTTAAAAAAGAAAATGTTTTTCATTTTTATTTTTTATTTATTTATTAATTTGTCAAGTATTGATAGGAATCTAACGTTATATATAGGAAACTAGAAAGTCATGTTAGTACTAGTAATATATAATCTTTAATTTGTCATTTATTTAATTTTCCCGTTTTTAAATTACTACTTGCCCAAATTCGATTCATGCTTTAGGAATTTCTTAATGTCTTGACTACAAGTACACATCAATCAAATCTACATAAAAGACCTCATTCTTATCCGGATGACCCTACACCTCACCTAACTCAGATCCTATCCAACGGTGGCCTACCCAAAAATTTTCAAGTCACTATCCAAAAAAAATTTCTGGCCCGAATGTATTTCCTATGAAGGACCTATTCATAACAATTGGGTTAGGTCGTTACATAAATTTTAAGAATTTAGAAATTAAAGGAAAAATGACAATTTTTTCTTTTAAAAAAATATTTTTTACTACCCCATCCCACCCTACACAATACCCAAATCCACATCTCATTACCCACCCACTCCGGAAAAAAATTCTTTTAATTTTTTTGGGGATGGGGATAGAGTGTGGGTATTGGGGTAAGGAAAACAAATAATTTTAATTTAGAAGAAATTTTAATTTTTTTTCAAAGTGGGTGTTTGGGGGCTGGTGTGGGGGAAGTCGGGGTAGCTAGGTGGTGGCGTGAGATAAGAATATATTTTTAAAACTTTAAAAAAAAAATGGGGGTGGGGTGAGGGGGATGATGGGGTTGGGGTACTGTGTAGGGAATGGGGTAGAGTAAGATTTTTTTATTTGTATTTTTTATTTTCTCTTCTCTTTTTAAATTACTAAGAATATATCTATGTGTGGCATAGGTGGATATATGCATAGGTGGATAACATGTGGCATAATAGGGGTGTTTTTAAATTACTTAATAAAGTAGAAGAATATTTTTAAGGCTTTCAATAGTTAGGAGATTAAAGTAATAATTCATGTCAAGTTTAAGAGTATTTCCAATACGTATCTCTTTCACAAATTCTTTTTGTTGTTGGTCCCTTTCATGATTTGCCACAATTTCATAAGAAAAACCAAAAGCAATTAAAAATTATTTGGGGCATTGACGAATTATTTCTGATTTTGATATGATATTTAGAAAAATCTATGGAAAAAATCAGTTAGGAAAGGAAATAAAGTCGGTTAAGAAGATACACAAAAAGAACTCAACTTTCCTTAACTATATTTTGTTGTAATTATAATTATTTTTAAAAAGGTATATTATCAATTATTTAATTAAGTTATCATGTTTATCATTAAAATTACTTGATGGAGTAGAAAATTTTATACACTGACGATACACAAAACTTAAACTCTTTAAAATATTTTAAGCAGTTAATTATTGTCATTTATAGTACTCTTGTACACAATTTTCAATAATATATATTACTTCATATGTATCAATTTATGCGGCATAAATAAATTTTCAAGAGTCAAACAACTTTTTATGTCTTTCAAATATTTAAAGTTGTTAATAATTATGTTTTATAGTGTTTTTTTATGTCTTTTCAAATAATATATGATACTTCTTATATCCCAATTTATGTGGCACCGATAATGCCTCCAGATCTTAAGAGCGATCACTACCGCTGCCAACTCCAAATCATGTGTCGGGTAATTCCTCTCATGCACCTTCAATTGACGTGATGCATAAGCTATAACATTCTTATCCTGCATCAACCCAACACCCAAACCAGAATGTGAAGCATCACAATAAACAATAAATCCTTACCTTCAACCGGTAATGCTAGAATGGGTGCGGTGGTCAAAAGAGTCTTGAGCTTTGAAGCTCTCCTCATACATTTTAGTCCATTCATATGGTATCTCCTTTTTGGTCAAATTTGTCAAGTGAGTGGCAATAAAAGCAAAGTTCTTCACAAATCGACGATAGTAGCTAGCGATCCCTACAAAACTCCTAACTTCCGTCATAGAGCTAGGCTGAACCCAATTCTTAACCGCCTCAATCTTTTGGGGATCTACCATTACCCATTCTTTTGAAACTACATGCCCCAAAAATGCAACCGAAGTCAACCAAAATTCACACTTAGAAAATTTCGCATACAACCTTTGTTTCCCAAGAACACCCAGAACAATACAAAGATGGTCGGCATGCTCTTCCTCACTTTTCGAATAGACCAAAATATCATCAATAAAGACTATGACGAATGAATCAAGAAATGTCTTGAACACCCCATTCATTATTCTCTAAATTCTGACACCACAGAAATAGACTGAATAGATGGAGACTCAACTTCAACATCCCGAATATGAGTCAAATAAGCCAAACAACCTTGCCCTACAAATTTCCTAGCCCTAATGGAGGATATGATCTTAGTTTGCTTAGGCTTGTACACCCTTACCCACTCTAACTTTTCCTTTCTCGGAATTTCTAGAGTTATAGACTTAGTGTTACAATGAACCACAACATAATAGGGGGACAACCAAGTCATGCCTAAACAAAATATGACAAGCACGATAGACATGGGTTACTATGACAGACTTTCCAACTGGGTAGAATCATGGATGGGGACATCAAGTATATCACAAATCATAGCAAATGATGCGGCAAACCGCACGGACACATAAGAATAAGTAGAACCCGAATCAAATAACACATTTGTCATCCGGTCACAGACAAGAATACTGCATGTGATCACTGCGTCAGACGCCTCTGCCTCATTCTTGCCCGGAAAGGCGTAACACTGAGCCCTATCATCATGACAGACGACTTCCTTGCCTGGCTGCATTGTACCTCTGCCTGCGTTACCATTTCCCCTACCTCCGCGGCCTCACTGATTTCCTCCTCGCCCACTTTATGGATGCCCTCGATCATTATTACCATTTCCCGCGGGTACCACTGCTCTAATCTGCTGCTGCGCGGAATCCATCATATGTGAGTGGGAACAATCTCTCATCATATGCCCAGGCTCTCCACAATTATAGCAAGTACGATCAAAAGATAGCCTGTTGTCCATTGAAGGCGCAAATCCTTGGCTATCCTGATTCAAATTATGAGGTGGAGTTCCCGAGTAATTACTTGTAGAGGCGGGAATAGCTGACTCAATTAACCTGGCTGCGAGTTTTGGCCTCCCTGACCCCTTGGAGTAAAAACCTTGAAAGTTACTAGAGTTCTTGGCCCTTTTTTCCAATACCTTAGCTTGACCATCTTGCCTCACCCCCTCCACTTTCTTAAAAAAGTATGTTACCTCATTAAAGCTCCTCTCTGCAGAGTTCATATGAACATTTAATACCTGCACCTCAGAATTTAGTCCCTTAATAAATAAACGGATCCTCTCTTCCTCAGTAGTCACCAATTGAGTATCATATCTAGACAAGGCATGGAACTTGGCCTCATTAGCAGTCACAGACATACCACCTTGCTCCAAGGCCATGAACTCATCCTTCTTGCGATCTCTCAAAGTCCTAGGCACATATTTCTCTAAAAGCAGAGCATGGAATTGGGTCCAAGAAAGTGGAGGTAGAACTGAAGATCTGCATTCCACATAAGCTCTCCACCACTACTTAACCTCAACTTGAAGTTGAAAAGTCACAAACTCAACTCCATGCTAATGGACAATTCCCAACTTATGCAGCCTTTCATAACAATCTAGGATGAACTTATATGTATCCTCACTCTCAAAACCAAGGAACACAGGCGGTTTCAACTTCAAGAACTTAGTCAATATCTCATGCTCATTACTAATCATCATAACAGGACTCAACAAAGAATGGAAGAAAGCATCATTACCTACATTCCCTTCCACCTTGAGGACAGTGGTAGCAAAAGGAGGATTCGCGGGAGCTTGAGTTGCTTGAACATAGGGAAGAAATCCAGGACCAACCAATCCCTTCAAGAATGACATGATCTGCTGAACTAACATTGGGTCTATGGGAGGAATACTTGTTGTCTTAGCCTGCACCTATTCCTCTTTTCCAACATTATTTTCATTCTCAACCTCGATATTCTCCTCTACCTCTTCATGAAGCACAGGAGGGGCCTCATTCCTAAGAGCATTTTCAACCGGTGCTCCATCCCTAGTAGGCGCCACCACCCTTCCTCTGCCTCTCCCCCTAGCTCTTCCTCTACCCTTTCCTCGACCGTGACTTCTCGCTGCAGATTCCTTAGCTAGAACAGTGATATGAGCTATGAGTATGACGTCGTTGAATCTAGTGTTAACCATCTACAGACAGAAGAGTGAAGGAGGTTAGATACCAATTTGAATCGCCAGAAACCAATTGGAATCAAGTTATAGCACGAAAGGAGACAAGAGAAAATGGAGAAATTTCCTGAAGTCCTATAGCCTCTCGAAGAAAAGTACATACGTCTCCGTACCATTCCGCAAGACTCTACTAGACTCGTTTTGGTACATCGAGATCAACGAACTTAGGATCTAATACCAACTTTGTCACGATCCAGACCATCGTGATTGGCACCCACACTAACCCTCATGTGGGAGAACCATTCATACTAATTAGCTAACCAACTTAATCAAAATACTAAAGCATTTAAGTTACGGAAGCAAGTTAAATGCTAAGAAAAGAAATAGGAAGTTCCCATAAACTCCTAATCAATAGTCTAACAACTATACAAATGCGAAAAAATACACCTAGAGCCTAAAATTCAATGTACCAAAACTCTAACAATATCCATAAGTCTAAACAAGAAGGGTTACAACCCAACTAATATGCTAATAACTAACTAGAAAATCTAAGTCCGAAATATGGACATAAACAGAAAGAGAACTAATGGCAGCCCGGAAGAAATGGCTCACCCTTGAATTTGAAACGATCGCTAATCTTCTAAGTGAGGTCTGTCAATATCCGCCTGAAGATGCCCTGTACTCAACAACGAAAGAGCAAGTGCAGTATCAGTACACAACCATAGTGTACTGGTAGGATCACGCGACTATCCCACTAAGTGCAACATACATAAGCCATTACAACATAATAATAACATGCATACACCAAACATATAAAATATCAATATCATTTAAGAATAATAATCAAGTTCACAATTCTCCATTACACAATTATGTCAAGTCAATGGTCCTCTCATGGAACCCAACCCAAACTGTTAGCATACCGGTATGTGGTATCTGATCTAATGTTTATGCCAGAACATGGCAACTGATCCCAAATTGCCGGAACATAGCAACCGATCTAAGTTAGTGTGTCGGAACGCAACACCCGATCCATTCAACAAGCCACAATCACAATCACAAAGTACATTCTCATAATCATACAATAAAGTCATGATTCATGGCATTCATCACTCACCTATCATCATGTACAACTAGTGCGATCAAAATTGCATTATTCACATACATACACGTATTATAATGAAGCAAGAACAAACATATATCACACAATCATGAAATCACAACCATCACCTACCTAGAAACAAGCTTGAATCCCCTAAGCAACTTGATTCTTCCCTTTTCGGATTTGTTCTGCTTGTTCTTGGTCTATAAACAATTAATTTAACACGAAAATCAATAAACAATAACTAATTATCCAAATTACTAACAACTCTATCATCCCTAGATCATACCCATGATCCCATACCCAGATTAGGGCTTTCTTCACCATAATTTCCAGATCAAAACCCTTCCCCATCGATAATTACCGATTACATTACGTTCTACGGATCAAAAAATGGATTCGGGTAGTTAAAATCTTACATTTAGTCTTAAGAATGGTGAAAAACCATCAAGAAAACACATGTGTTTGTTCCTTATCTCTCAAGTTCAAAAATTGCATAATAAAACATTTTTGGGGCTTATTTTTGACTTTAAGTCGTGTTAGCCCCACCCTGACGACACCCACCCACTACAGCGACCCCGCCCTGGCGGCAGAAATCCCACATCAGCGGCTTGCACGGAAACAGTGAGCAAAACTAATAATTCCAAGATCCTATTTCACAACACACCTTCAACTGACGACACTCAGAAATTACCCGTTCACTCTAAGATTAATTATGGGAGTTCTACTCGCCCGAATTAAATTCCGTAAAATCGTACGGGTTCCTTAACGTCTTAGATATCTACACATGTGATCGAATTCATAATTAGATCACCCAATTTCTATCAGATTTCCCTAGACCTCACACACTCCTATTTCATCCAAATCTGAACTAGGTTGGGAAATCTCAAGTTACTACAAAAAAAAAAATCAACCCAATTTTTTTCCCCATTGGCTTTTCTATAACGACGGGAACATGTCGTTACAATAGATACCAATTTACCCATCACTCGTCCTCGAGTGACAAAACTTAGGGAAAATAGGGTAAAGAAGGAATGGAGTAGTACCTGAACGACGAACAATTGGGGATACTTGTCTCGCATGCCCCTCCAAGTTTCACAAGTAGCTTCCTCAACTGGAAGATTCGTCCATTTAACTTTCACGGACTTAATCTCCTTGGTCCTCAGCTTACGCACATCACGATCAAGGATTCCAATCAGTTCCTCCGCATACTAAAGGTCTTTGTCTAACACAATTGAGTCCCATTTAATGATATAATCTCTGTCACCATGATATCTCTTCAACATGGACACATGAAATACAGGATGAACTCCCGATATGTTAGGAGGTAAAGTCAATCTATACGCCACTGGCCCAACACATTCAAGAATGTCAAAGGGACCAATGTATCGTGGACTTAACTTGCCTTTCTTGCCAAATCTCATCACCCTTTCATGAGTGATACCTTAAGAAGAACATTCTCACCAATTAGAAATGCCATGTCTCTTTCCTTATGGTCTGCATACTTCTCTTGTCTACTCTGGGCTATTAAAAGCTTAGTTTGAATACTCTTCACCTTATCTTGAGCATCCTTCACTAAATCAACCCCCAAAGATTTCACATCTTCAGCCTCGAATCATCCTATGGGTGATCTATATCCCCTCCCATATAATACCTCAAACGGTGCCATATCAATGATGGAGTGATAACTATTGTTATAAGAGAACTCACACAAAGGTAAGAACTTATCCCAATGCCCTCCAAAATTAATCACACATGCCCTCAACATGTCTTCTAACACTAGAATAGTCCTCTATGATTTTCCGTCCATCTGTGGATGGAAAGCAGTACTAAAAGTGAGTTGTGTGCCCAATTCATCATGTAATTTCCTCCAAAACTTGGAGGTAAACTGCGTACCACGGTTTGAGATGATAGAAAGGGGCACCCCATGCAACCTCACTATCTCTTTCACATAAACCTTAGCCAATTGTTCAGCATTATAATCTATTCTTACTGGAATAAAATGGGCTGACGTAGTCAATCTATCAACCACTACCCAAATAGAATCAAACTTCCCTAAAGTTTTGGGAAGACCAACCACAAAATTCATGGCTATGCTTTTCCACTTCCATTCCGGAATTGACATTCTTTGAAGCAAACCTACAGGCCTTTGGTGCTCATATTTTACTTGTCGGCAATTTTAACACTTAGCCACAAACTCTGCTTATCCTTCTTCATGCCCGGCCACCAATAAATTCACTTAAAATCTCGGTATATCTTGGTCACACCCGAATGAATGGAATATCGCAAACCATGGGATTCTATCAACTATTGCTTAATCAAGTCATCAACTCGAGGAACACAAATTCTTCCTTTAAAACTGAGCACACCTTCCGCATCAAGAGTGGTCTCTTGTGCCTTACCAATCACAGTCTTCTTCTTGAGTTCATTCAAATTTTCATCCTCAAATTTCTTGGCCTTGATCTCTTCCATAAACGTGGCCCTTACTTCAATGCTAGCTAACACCCTACCTTTTTCTAAGATGCCCAATTGCATGAATTTAGACACCAAGGTCTGAATTTCCTTAGCCAAAGGTCGCTTAGTTACACTCAAGCAAGCTAAACTACCCATACTCACTGCTTTTCAACTCAAAGCGTCTGCCTCTACATTAGCCTTACTCGAATGGTATTGAATAGTGACATCATAATCTTTAAGTAACTCCATCCACCTTCGCTGTCTCAAATTAAGATTCTTTTGAGTGAACACATGCTGCAAACTACGATGATCAGTAAACACTTCACACTTGACCCCATAGAGATAATGACTCCAGATCTTAAGAGCGAACACTACCGCTGCCAACTCCAAATCATGTGTCGGGTAATTCCTCTCATGCACCTTCAATTGACGCGATGCATAAGCTATAACATTCTTATCCTGCATCAACCCAACACCCAAACCAGAATGTGAAGCATCACAATAAACAATAAATCCTAATGCTAGAATGGGTGTGGTGGTCAAAAGAGTCATGAGCTTTTAGAAGCTCTCCTCACACTTTTTAGTCCATTCATATGGTATTTCCTTTTTGGTCAAATTTATCAAGTAAGTGGCAATAGAAGAAAAGTTCTTCACAAATCGATGATAGTAGCTAGCGATCCCCACAAAACTCCTAACTTCCGTCACAGCGCTAGGCCGAACCCAATTCTTAACCGCCTCAATCTTTTAGGGATCTACCATTACCCCTTCTTTTGAAACTGCATGCCCCAAAATGCAACCGAAATTCACACTTAGAAAATTTCGCATACAACCTTTGTTTCCTAAGAACACCCAGAACAATACGAAGATGGTCGGCATGCTCTATAGACCAAAATATCACCAATAAAGACTATGAGGAATAAATCAATAAATGGCTTGAACATACCATTCATTAAACTTATAAAAGTTGCGGGAGCATTAGTCAACCTAAACAACATCACTAGAAACTCGTAGTGCCCATAGCAGGTTCTAAATGCCATCTTTGGCACATCCTCAGGCCTAATTTTCAACTGATAGTAGCCAGACCTTATATCAATCTTAGAGAAAATGGATGCACCTTTCAATTGGTCAAAAAGATCATCTATTCGAGGAATTGTGCACTTGTTTCGAATGGTGACCCTATTCAATTGCCTGTAATCTATACACATTCTCATACTACCATCATTTTTCTTAACAAACAAAACTGGAGCATCCCATGGAGAAGCACTAGGACGAATAAATCCCTTATCAAGAAGCTCTTGGATTTGAGACTTAAGCTCTCTTAATTCTGCCGGAGCCATGCGATATGGAGGGATAGAAATGGGGCGGGTACCAGGTTCTAAATCAATGCAGAAATCTATAACCCTACCCGGATGCATACCAAGAAAATCATTAGGAAACACTTCTCTAAATTCTGACACCACATAAATAGATTGAATAGATGGAGACTCAACCTCAACATCCCGAATATAAGCCAAACAAGCTTGCCCTACCAATTTCCTAGCCCGAATTGAGGATACGATCTTAGTTTGCTTAGGCTTGTACACCCCTTCCCACTCTAACATTTCCCTTCCCAGAATTTCTAGAGTTACAGACTTAGTGTTACAATGAAGCACATCATAATAAGGGGACAACGAAGTCATGCCTAAAATTATGTCAAAGTCAGTCATATCCAAAATCACCAAATCAGCCAAAGTATGAAAACTCATAAACAAAATAGGACAAGCAAGATAGACATGGGTGACTATGACAGACTTTCCAACTAGGGTAGAAACATGGATGGGGGCATCAAGTATATCACAAATCCAAGCAAATATTGCGCCAAACCGCATAGACACATAAAAATAAGTAGAACCCGGATCAAATAACTCATTAGCCATCCGGTCACAGACAAGAATAGTGTTTGTGATCACTGCATCAGACGCCTCTGCCTCATTCTTGCCCGGAAAGGCGTAACACTGAGCTCTATCATCATGACGGGCGACTTCCCTGTCTGGCTGCATTGTACCTCTGCCTGCGTTACCATTTCCCCTACCTTCGTGGCCTCACTGATTTCCTCCTCGCCCACCTTGTGGATGCCCTCGATCATTATTACCATTTCTCGTAGGTACCACTGCTCTCGTTTGCTGCTGCGTGGAATCCATTATACGTGGGTAGGGAATATCTCTCATCATATGTCCAAGCTCTCCACAATTATAGCAAGTATGATCAAAAGATGGAATATTGTTCGTCGAAGGCACGACTCCTTGTCTATCCTGAATCAAATTATGAGGTGAAATTCCCGAGTAATTACCTATAGAGCCGGGCATAGCGGACTCAATTGGCCTGGCTGCGAGTGTTGGCCTCCCTGACCCCTTGGAGTAAGAACCTTGAAAGTTACCCGAGTTCTTGGTCCTTTTTTCCAATGCCTTAGCCTGACCGTTTCGCCTCACCTCCTCCACTTTCTTTAAAAAGTTTGTTACCTCATTAAAGCTCCTCTCTGCAGAGGTCATATGAACAGATAATACCTGCAACTCAGAATTTAGTCCCTTAATAAATAAATGGATCCTCTCTTCCTCAGTAGTCACCAATTGAGTATCATATCTAGACAAGGCATGGAACTTGGCCTCATAAGCAACCACAGACATACCACCTTGCTCTAAAGCCATGAACTCATCCTTCTTGTGATCTCTCAAAGTCCTAGGCACATATTTCTCTAAAAGCAGAGCATGGAATTGGGTCCAAGAAAGTGGAGGTAGAACTGAAGATCTGCATTCCACATAAGCTCTCCACCACTACTTAACCTCACCTTGAAGTTGAAAAGTCACAAACTCAACTCCATGCTAATGGACAATTCCCAACTTATGCAGCCTTTCATAACAATCTAAGATGAACTTATATGTATCCTCACTCTCAAAACCAAGGAACACAGGCGGTTTCAACTTCAAGAACTTAGTCAACATCTCATGCACATTACTAATCATCATAACAGGACCCAACAAAGGAGGGAAGAAAGCATCATTACCTACATTCCCTTCCACCTTGAGGACAATGGTAGCAAACTGAGGATTCGCGGGAGCTTGAGTTGCTTGAGCAGAGGGAAGAAATCCAGGACCAACCAATCCTTTCAAGAATGACATGATCTGCTGAACTAACATTGGGTCTATGGGAGGAATACTTGTTGTCTCAGCCTGCACCTCTTCCTCTTTTCCAACATTCTTTTCATTCTCAACCTCGATATTCTCCTCTACCTCTTCATGAAGCACCGGAGGGGCCTCATTCCTAAGAGCATTTTCAATCGGTGCTCCATTCCTAGTAGGCGCCACCACCTTTCCTCGGCCTCTCCCCCTAGCTCTTCCTCTACCGTTGCCTCGACCGCGACCTCTCGCTGCAGATTCCTTAGATGGAATATTGACGAGATCTATGGGCCTGACACCAGTGAATCTAGTGTTAATTATCTGCGGACAGAAGAGTGAATGAAGTTAGATACCAATTTGAATCGTCATATACCAATTGGAATCAAGTTATAGCACGAAAGGAGACAAGAGAAAATGGAGAGATTTCCTAAAGTCCTATAGCCTCTCGAAGAAAAGTACTGATGTCTCTGTACCATTCCGCAAGACTCTACTAGACTCATTTTGGTACATCGAGATCAACGAACCTAGCTCTAATACCAACTTTGTCACGACCTAGACTATCATGATTGGCACCCACACTAACCCTCATGTGGGAGAACCATTCATACTAATTAGCTATCCAACTTAATCAAAATACTAAAGCATTTAAGTTACGGAAGCAAGTTAAATGCTAAGGAAAGAAATAGGGAGTTCCTATAAACTCCAAATCAATTGTCTAACAACTAAACAAATGCGGAAAAATACACCTAGAACCTGAAATTCAATGTACCAAAACTCTAACAAGATCCATAAGTCTAAACAAGAAGGGTTACAACCCCAACTAATGTGCAAATAACTAACTAGAAAGTCTAAGTCCGAAATATGGACATAAACAGAAAGATAACTCATGGTAGCCCGGAAGAACTGGCTCACCCTTGAATTTGAAATGGTCACTGATCTTCTAAGCGAGGTCTGTCAATGACCACTTGAAGATGCCCTGTACTCAACAAAGAAAGAGCAAGTGCAATATCAGTACACAACCACAGTGTTCTGGTAAGATCACACGGCTATCCCACTAAGTACAACATACATAAGCCATTACAACATAATAATAACATGCATACACCGAACGTATACAATATCAATATCATTTAAGAATAACGATCAAGTTCACAATTCTCCATTACACAGTTATGTCAAGTCAATGATCCTCTCATGGAACCCATACCCAAATTGTTAGCATACGGGTACGTGGTATCCGATCCAATGTTTATGCCAAAACGTGGCAACCGATTCCATATTTATGTCAAAACGTAGCAACCGATCCAAGTTAGTGTGTCAGAACGCAACACCCGATCCATTCAACAAGCCACAATCACAATCACAATCACAAAGTGCAGTCTCATAAACATACAATAAAGTCATGATTCATGGCATTCATCTATCATCATGTACAATTAGTGTGATTAATAGTGCAACATTCACATACATACACGTATTATAATGAAGCAAGAACAAACATATATCACACAATCATGAAATCACAACCATCACCTACCTCGAAACAATCTTGAATCCCCTAAAAAACTTGATTCTTCCATTTCTGAATTTGTTTCGCTTGTTCTTGGTCTACAAACAATTAATTTAACACAGGAATCAATAAACAATAACTAATTACCCGAATTACTAACAATTCTATCAACCCTAGATCATACCCATGATTCCCATACCCAGATTAGGGCTTTCTTCACCATAATTTCCAGATTAAAACCGTTCTCCATCGATAATTACCCATTAGATTACGTTCTACGGATTGAAAAATGGATTCGAGGAGTTAAAATGTTACCTTTAGCCTTAAGAATGGTGAAAAACCGTCACGAAAACACCTGGGTTCGTTCCTTAGCTCTCAATTTCAAAAATTGCAGAATAAAATATTTTTGGGGTTTATTTCCGATTTTAAGTCGCGTCTGCCCCGCCATGACGGCACCCACCCCGCTGCAGCGACCCCGCCTTGGTGGCATAAATCCCACCTCAGCGACTTGTTATGAAACAGTGAGCAAAATTAATAATTTCGAGACCCCATTTCACAACACACCTTCAACCGACGACAATCAGAAACTACCCATTCATGCTAAGATCAATTTCGGGAGTCCTACTCCTCGAATTCAATTATGTAAAATTGTACGGGTTTCTTAACGTCTTAGCTATCGACTCATGCGATCGAATTTATAATTAGATCACCCAATTGCTACCAGATTTTCCTAGACCTCACTGACACTGATTTCGTCCCAATCTGGACTAGGTTGGGAAATCTCAAGTTACTACGAAAAAGTTTTTCGGTTAACAAAAATTTTCCCCGTTGACTTTTCTGTAACGACGGGAACAGGTCGTTACAAGAAATAGTTGAGTCATATTGTAGTACTAACCGAAACAAAGGTAATATTTTGAGCATTATAGTTTGTTTGACATTACTGCTAAATCTACTTATTTTTAGAAACACTCTTTTAAAAAAAATAATTCTGAAAAGTGTTTTTGACAAAAAGCAATTTGTGTTTGGTCAATTCATGATAAGCAGAATGTGTTTGACTAATATTTTTTTTAAATAAAAGTACTTTGAGTCAAATTACGGAAAATGACCAGTCTCAATACACTAATTTTAATATTAAGATTATTTTAAATATCGATCAAAAAATTAATCAAATTTTATTTTTATTAAATTAAAATGTTCATATTCAAATTTTCAATCAGTATTATACATAGATGAATAAGAAAATAAATTAAATATTGATACTTATAATATTATCATGATACTTTAAATATGATTAAAAAAATCAAGCAAAATAAATTTAAAAATCACTTCACAAATTAAATCACTACATATGAAAAAATCATTCCAAAAATAAATAAATTAAGAAGATATATTGATAAACATGTACACATGACATAGATATTTTGGTCTTGAAATAAATAATTTTTTGTTTCTGCTTTTTTCAAGAAACATAAATTCTTAACACTGAAACTTGTGTGATGAAAAGAATGATCATTTTTGTCTTTACTATGCAGGCTTTTGAGCTATGGTTGAGATTTGAATTTTGTCAATGAAGTTAGAACCATGTTCATCCTCATTCTCGTACTCTTGCATTCATGGCTAAAGTTAGTTTTGGGAGAAATTGTTGTCAACCATGCAAGAATTTTAGGCTTGCTCGTGTACTATGAACGGTGAGATCCTAAAAAAAAATTAGTTTGAAATAAAGGAAAATCATTTTCCAAAGCTTGTACACATAGCCAAATGTTGTGAAACTGCAATTTGATGACTATTTCAAAGGTCTAATCTATAGTGCAATTAAAGAATAGATTTAAGATGCAATTTTTATTTTTTTTTAAAAATAGTTTTGTGTTGATCAAGGTCGGAGTATTATCTCACTTTATATGACATAGAAAAAATTTAGAGAGTTCATTAAATTTTAATATGATTTTAAAATATTTTAAGTTGTTAATTATTGTAATTTATAATATATTTTACATATTTTTTAAATAATATATGTTACTTCCCTTGTCCCAATATATGTAGCACAAATAGAATTTCAAGAGTCAATATGTTGTTTATAATTGAGATTTACAATACTTTTTATGTAGTTTCCAAATTAAATAATACAAGTTATTTCTTTTGTCCAATTTTATGCGACATAAAAATCAATCAATTTTTTAATATGTTTTTGTAAAAATATTTTAAGTTGTCAATTATCATGATTATATTTATTGTATTTTTAAATATAATAAAAAAAATTAAAAAATAAGACAAATAAATTAAATGAAGAAAAAATAAAGTAAGAAAATATATATGCAAGTGTGGAACCACACAGGTGAAGCAGACATGTTGACGCTCACCTCTCACCTGTGTGGTTATTCTCACTTATATATAAGTAGTGGATATGACAAATTACATATGTCAACGCGTGAAGTGTGTGTCGTGATTTATTTTCTTTGAGAGAAAACACTAAAATTTCTTCTATTTTGTCTAATTAGTGATGAATGTGTGTTGTGTTTTATTTTCTTTTACGTGTAACACAGACTTTGCTCTTAAGTCTTTAATAATACTAGTTTCACGGCACGTGCGTTGTACGTGTGTATTGTATATATAGTAGACGATGTTGTAAAATATAATTAATATTACTAAATTAAAGTTTTTTAGTAAATAATTATAATTTAAAGAACATAGGACAAGTGCTTTTAAATGATTAATGCAGATTGTTATAGAGTTACTTATATTTTGAGATCAAAGTGATCAGATATTATTGAAACATTTCAAAATACATTCAAAGTTTAAATATGGAGAGAAAGTGACATTTCTTTAGTAGTATTATTATTTACTTCACTCAATTTTGTAAATAAATCTAACCAACAATTTTTTTAAAAAATATCAATACAAAAAATTAGGGGTGTACAAAATTGAACCAAACCTCAAATAGAGTCAAACCGAGAAAAAAATCCGACTAGTGGTTGGTTTGACTTGGCTTGGAATTGGAAAAAAAAACCCGACTATATTTGGGTTGGTTTGGTTTTAACTAAAAAAACCAACCCAAGACCAAACCAACACGACATTATATATATAATTTTAAAATTTTATTTTATACATAAAAATATTTTCTTTGATATAATTTTTAAATATTTCTTATACTTTATCATAGTTTTTATCTTTTAATATATTATTTCAAGTTTGAAACTTAGAATTCTGAATGGTT
>JAJOOS010024911.1:0-19828 GCA_029582725.1 Solanum chiquidenum
TATTTTTTAAAAATATTTTCAACTTCAAATTTTTATTTTTTCACCCCTACCCTCGATCCCCCCCGCCAGCCCCCCCCCCCCCACCCCCTCCCCCGCCCTCCCCCCAAAAAAAAATTAAGTTTGATTTCAAAAATATTTTCAATTTCAAAAATTATTTTCTACTCTAGTAAAAATAAAAGATATTTCTCAAAAATATTTTTCATTCAAAAACCATACACTAAAAATCTTTTTCAGAAAATATTTTATCCTCACCAACCAAACATGAGAAAATAAGTCAAAAATCTACTTATTTTCCAGGAAAATATTTTCCTTCATACCAAACACACCCTAAGTGTGACTAACCCCACTATAGAGGTCCAATTCAGCTATATCAATAATTCTGCAGTGGGCTCTCACGTTATAACATGAATTAAATCCACCGTTACAGCAGTGTGTCACCCGCTATAGAGGCTTGCACGGGATAGAAACTCAAAAATCCTCTAAAATAGTCTATTTCGTAACACACCTTCAAACCTTGACGTTCCGAATCAATCCTGGCGTATCCCGCCACAGCGGCCATAATCCTGCCTTGGCGGAATTATGAAGGCCGCCATAGCGGGATGAAGGCCGCTAGAGCGGCAGATGAAGCGGCCTTCATCTGGGACGAACACCAGGCGCGACAATGATGCTTTTTCGTCCCAAAATATTCGTTTTCGACATAATTTCAGCAGATCAGAGTATATAAACTATCCTAGAACATAAATAAGCAATTATTTCGGCAAACTAGCTCCTAAATAAATCCTAAATCCGAGTTCTACACCAAGAGACCCTTCAACTTCCCCTACCCATTTATTTATATTGATTTAACCGTATTTTTATGAAATCATTATGCACAGAACGTTGTGGGAAAGTTGGGGACGTAAGGGAAGTAACCATGCTACGTTGTTCTAACAAATCAAGCAACCTATGTCCATTTTCGAAAATGACCCCCAAAAACCATTCTAGTCAATCGTTTAATGTCATGCAAGAGTATAGTTAAGTAATTAATGAAGTAAGGAGTGTAAGGAATACAAAAAATTACCGTTGATTTGTCATCCGGAATAATCAAGTCGAGATAGTTTTTGGGGTGGTTTTGAGTTTGAAAAAGTGAGAATGAGGAAAATATTTCCCCATTTACCCTTTTCTATTTTCAATCTCCCGCCATAGTGGGAGATATCTCGCCACAGCGGCCCCTCCTCAGCGGAGGGCTGCCGTCTTGGCGGGGTCAGGCTGTGTAATTTGGGAAGCAAAGTTTCTTTTCTCGAACATTGCGTCATCTCCCTAACCGATCTCTTAAGGTATAGGACCTATCGTAAATAAGGTTTGAGAAACAAAAACCATTCCCTACCATAAATTCATAATGGACCGAGTGGTTAGTTAAAAATACTGCAGGGCAGGGTGCATAATGATCCGTGCATTAGTCGTTCGGGGACGAACGAGGGGTAAATTGGTATCTATTGTAACGACCCGAACCGTCATTATTTAGGAAAACCAAAATCCAAAAAAAATTCTGGGCCATTTTCCCACCAGAGCGGGTCTGTTGCCGCTAGGGCGGCGGCACCAGGGCGGGGTAAGTTCGCGCCATAGCGGGATAGGCGAGAAAGGACGTAAATAACGCGAAATTCTATTTTCTCCTTCTTCCTAAAATACCTAATTTAGTCATAAAACACTTTAGAAACCCCCCAAAAAGTTGTTGCAAGCTTGTGAAGAAGGGAGAGAGAGGTTTCTAGCGTGAAGACGAAGAAATTCTCCAGCAGCTTCTATTCTTCCTTCCGCATGGTGGGAGCTGTGTCTTTTATTATCTTGTCCAGTTGTACTCTTAGTAGCTCTTGTACTTGTTTAGACTAGATCCTTGGGAGTGTTAAATTACTTTACAAGTCTTAACTCGAAATTGTTTTAAGGGTTTTAATTAAGAATTCCATATTTATATTTATTTCCTTTTATTCAAATTTCCGCATGTTTTAACTCGTTGGTGTATGAGGGTTCTCCTACTTAGGTGGTAGTATGTAGGTGTCCGCACGGCCCGATGGGTTGGGTCGTGACATAAGGATATTTTTGTCTTCTTTTTCCTTGATTTAATGATAAATCTTATATATATTTTAAAATAAGGGTGGATCCACGTGAGAATCAATGGTGATCAAAGCACCATTAACTGTGACGTGGATTCTCTGATTTGTATAGACAATTAGTAAGTAATACACTATAATTAACAAAAAGATCAAAGTATGACAAAAATAAATTGAAGAAAATTATCAAAGATAAAGAGTTGATAATATATATTCAATGTATCAGTAATGTTTTATTTTGGTCTTTAGTATATTATACGTGATTGAAATGGTCCATGGTCCATAGTATATAAAAACGATGTTCATTTTGGTCATTCATATGTTTCATTTGATTGAAATGATCTTTAATGTATAGCTAAATGTGTTATTTTTGGTCCTTTAACTTAAACCTAACATATTTATCAAAAAAATAGTGTCAAATTTAACTATGACCCTACGTGGCTAACAAAATTCACCATTATTGTCTTCTTTGTTAGCTCCAAAGAAAGAACTCCATAAAATCTACCACTATTATCTCTACTTTTTCTAACAAAATTTAATTTTCTATTGCTTACAATATTTTTACGCTAAGCATATAATTATTTGAATCTTGAAGTAAATTTTGTTGGAGAAAGTTGAGAAAATGGTGTTAGATTTGATGGAGTTTGTTCTTTGGATTTAACAAATTATGAAGACAACAATGGTAATTGGTAAATTTTGTGAGATTCATATAGGATAAATTTGTTAGTTTAGGGTAAAAAATTAAAATAAACACCTTTTGTTATACGTTAAAGATCAATTCAATTAAGTTTATACTAAATTTTAATATACGTGATAACTTTTGTATAAATTGTATGTGGGTGTGATTGACATTGATGATAAGACTAGTGACTGAGCTAAGAAAGCAATTAAGGTAGTGCTAATATGTTGTGAAGGACTAATGTAAGAGGTAACGTATGATTAAGGAGAAGTCAAATGTGATATAATTGTATTGTTGTTTCCGTTGATTTTGTCATATTTTACGTGGATTTAATCTAGGTTGGTTTATGATGCGTACTACACTATAATTAACCAAAAAATCAAGGTATGACAAGCTGTTTTAAGAAAATTATTAAAGATAAAGAGTTTATAATATATATTCAACGTATCGGTAATGTTTTATTTTGGTTCTTACTATACTTTACGTGATTGAAATGATCCATAATATATTTATAAAAAGATGTTCATTTTGGTTCTTCATATATTTCATTTGATTGAAATGATCTTTAATGTATAACAAAATGTGTTCATTTTGGTCCTTTAACCTAAACCTAATATATTTATCAAAAAAATAGTGTCAAATTTAACTATGACCCTACGTGGCTAACAAAATTCACCATTGTTGTCTTCTTTGTTAGCTTCAAAGAAAGAACTCCATAAAATCTAACACTATTAAGTATCTCTACTTTCTCTAACAAAATTTACTATATTCTCTTGCTTAAAATATTTTTGCACTTAAGGATATAATTTTTTGAATCTTGAAGGATAAATTTTTGAATCTTGAAGTAAATTTGTTAGAGAAGGTTAAGAAAACGGTGTTAGATTTTATGTTGTTCTTTCTTTGAATTTAACAAATTAAGAAGACAACAATGGAAAATTTTGTAGGATCCATATAGTAAAATTTAACATTATTTTGGATAAATTTATTATATTTAGGGTAAAAAATCAAAATAAACACTTTTTATTATACGTTAAAGATCAAATCAATCAGGTTTATACTAAATTTTAACATACGTGACGACTTTTGTGTAAATTATATATGGGTGAGATTGACGTTGATGATAAGACTAGTGACTGAGCTAAGAAAGTAATTAAGGTAGTGCTAATATTCTGTGAAGGACTAATGTAAGAGGTAACGTATTATTAAGGCGAAGTAAAATGTGATATAATTGTATTGTTGGTCCCGTTGATTTTGTGATATTTTACGTTCTAGGTTGGTTTAAGATGTGTACTCAATACGTATGGTGTACTGATACTACTATTTTTATACCTTTTGGTGGTGTACGTAGGTTTGTTTTTGGTTTGTTGACAGTTATTCATCAACTTCTACATATTTTGTCCTCAAGTAAGAGTTGGATCGATCTCTTGTGTATTTTATTTATCTTCTGCCCGTACTTTATAAAAAACTCTTGTACTGATGATCTAGACTAGGTCCTTGGAAGTTGTTAAAGATTTTGTAATGTTGAGTGATTTTTTCTTATCGTTGTGTTTTGTCAACCCAGATTCAACTCTTTAAAAAAAAAAATCAATTTAATTAAGAATGTGTGGTAAGAATTTGTCCATCTAGTTAAAAATAGAGCAGGTTTTGTATGATCCCGTAATTTAAATTCTGACAAAGTGTACGTGGATTCTCCGATTTGTACAGACAATTCGTAGGTACAATACTATATAATTAACAAACAAAAAAATGAAAGTTTGGCAAGTCGTTTCAAAATAATTATTAAAAATAAAAAATTTAAAATAAAAGATTTGATAATATCCACCACCTTGTGAAACAGATCCTACTAAGCCAAATCCCAGAAAAAACAAAAAAGTTAATGAAGTAATTTTCCATTATATGACTGTAATTAATTCACAAGACTTTCTCTAACCAAAAGTCAAAAGAAAATTAAAAGTGAACATCCCAAATAAAAGAAATCAAAAGTTCCATTTTTGAGTAGTGATCTGAATTCATTCCAATAGTCCATATAATATAACACAATTAAAAGTCATGACCATTCAAATATATATAATATAGGCACCTTTTCATTTTTCCCTTAAAAATAAATTCTAAGAAACAAAAATAAGTCTTTTTGTATAAAGATATTAAAAACTGTAATTAACCCTAGTCTATACTCTGATTGAAAATAATTTCTTATTGATTTTTTAAAATCGGGAATTAAGGTAGTCAATCCCTCGACACATTTTAATAGTATAAATTATGTAAGAAAACATCATATGCTTAATTGAAATCGAAATTAATTCAAAGACAAAATTTGTTTATGTCTCATTACCCAAATTCAATTAAACATGTTAAATAAGCAACAACAAAAAAATCATGAATCGGTTAAGCTTATAAATAATAAAAGGTTACAAAGATAAGCAAAGTTCAAACACATCAATATTAATTCTGCCAATTTATGAAAGATTTTCATTTTTATAGGAGTACCTAATAGATCTGGAAAAAAATTATATGTGGTCAAGAAATCTCAAATCCCCCGGTTAAAAATCATTAATATTTCAATAAATATAAAAGACCATAATATATAGATAGTTTTTATTTTAATAAAGAACCCTAAAATATAGGTGCGCCACAATTGTAAGAAATAAAAAATTGACTGTTATCTATCAAATTCAGCAAATGAAGCATTCATTCAAACAAAGTCGAAATGAAACATTAACATCCCAAACTAAAACATCATATATATGTTTGATCAGATGATTGCTATATGATCCTAATTAATCCTGCTGATCAATACATATATCGATTAATTATTATAAATAAAACAGACATAATTAAAGATAAAGATGAATCGGTTCATAATAAACACGATTCAGTACTACTCCTCATCGTCATCGTCATCCTCCTCCTCCTCCTCCTCTTCTGGTGCGGGAAGATTCAAATCTGGCAACAGATACACCGGCTCCATCGGAGCAGCATCAGCGGACTCATCATCGACACTGAGATCGCTGGAGTTTTCACCAGGTGACGTAACTGGTTCAAATGGTGGTGACCAGTCAGAATCCTGGTCCCAGTCAGGAACATATGAAGCCAATTCCTGATGAGATTGCATGTGAATGACAAATGATGTCATCGTATCAAACGCGATTTCACATGAATAGCAGGTTCTTTCTGACACCGGTGGTTCTGGTGCTGGTGCTGGTGGTGGTGGTGGTGGTGGTGGTGGTTCAACATTGGGCCTTTTGGCCCGATCCTCAGAACCTCCTTCCCCAGCATTCAGCATGCTTCCCCTCTTTCGAGGAGGAGCACTGACTGAGTGGATCTCAGTGCCAGCAGTTGGTATAGCCTCCTCCTCGCGAACACGAGGAGGGGAAGGAGCAGGGGAAGAGGGAGGGGGGACATTCGCAAGAGAGTTGGCCATAGAGAAAAAAAGAGAGAAATGGATATTTCTTTTGGTGAAATAAACTGCTTACAGTAGTATTGTATATATAGTGTAAACTGTGAGAAAAGTTTAACATTTAAATATTTTCATTTCCCACCAATAGTATTGGTTCACAAGGCCTTTTATGGAATGTTAATTAAAATTAATTGCCTTTTTAGCCAAACCTCATAAATTTTTAAGCCAAAAAAATATATTTTGATGCATTTTGCATTCTTTTCAGATTTTCTCAATCATCTAACTTTGACTAATTTTTGTGTTTTGGAAAAGGGTCAAAAAATGTCTTTTTTAAACTAGGTAAAATTGAATGAAAATATCATTAGTTAATACGTTTGGTCCAAAATATCTTTTTTGTCAACAATGTCATGTTTAGCCTAGTTACTCTAATAGTTGGATCGAGAAATGAAATTAATGAGTCAAAAAACCATTTTACTAATAAGCATATTAATTTTTTTTAATAAAAAATATATTTTATTCTTAATAAAAATATTACTTTTAAAAACCCTATTCTTATTTCTTTTCTTTTAAAATCACTTTTAACTAATAAATAAGTAGAAAATAATCTTTGTTTCTTCTTAAAATCATTTTAACAATCAAAATAGAATAACTTCATGTATTTTTTTAACTGATGATTATGGTTTAAAAATCAAATCGAACCGCAATCAAAATCAAACCAATTTAAAAAATAGATATTATGTTTGGCTTTGTTAGGTTTGGTTTTAAATTTTGAAAACCGATACTATTTGGTTTGGTTTGGTTTTGATTTTACTAAAAAAAATCGCAAGAATAACCAAACCGAACCGAGGAATTATATATATATAATTTACAATTACTTATATGTCATTCATAAATAAAATATAAATAATTTTTTAAGTTTTAATTAACTTAAGTTTTTAACTTTATTATTTTCTCAAGCCCAACACTTAAATTTTATCCCAACTATTAAACCCTAAGCCCAAGTTCATCAAAATTCATTATTTTAGTTTTTATATATCTATCATACCTCACTTTAGATAGTTACACTTTATCTTAATTGAGTCACTTTGTTCGTGTAATGATAACTTTAATAATGCTTAATTTCTTAATTTAATCCACATTATCTTTCATGTGGATTGTTCATGTACTAGGTGTTTGTGTCTATCAAGCTATGTATGTCCTCAACAAACTTATTACTTTCAAATAAAAAAATTCAAAAAAGTCAAACCAAATCGACAATAACCAAACCAATGGTTATTTTTTTTCGTTTGATTTGGTTTGGTTTTAGAAATTTAAAAACCAACTAAACTGGTTTGATTTTAACTAATAATTGATCCAAACCAAACCATGGACACCCCTACTGATAATATAGGTCATATATATAAGATCATAGTAATCTCATCATTAATTTTCATTTATATAATGATAAAAAAAATCCTTAAAATAGAAAATATTTGTATTTCTTAATCGTTTCCGAATTGAGGTAGCATAAGCATTTTCTAATCACAAAAATCATAATCAGGAAAAGAATGTGTTTTTGATCCATTAAATAACAATAGAGGTATTTTGGATCAAACTATTGACAACAAGAACATTTTTGGATCAAATTATGACTTGAGGACATTTTGTTCAATTTCACGTAATTTACGGATATTCTTTTTATCATTTTTCGATTTCTTTTTTTGGTGTGAATATAATGAGGATGAAAAATGAAATAACATTCTTATAAGGTAATTTCGATTAAAAAGGATTATTTACTCAGATATTAAACTCACACAATTAAATAAACAACTTTTATGTAATAAACTTATAAATAGTACAGTACACAAGTAAGATAAATAGTTTTTAGATAGTCAAATTTTCTTGGGTACATGTGATGAAAAGAATATAAATTTTAACTTAATTTAGATGGATTTTAATACAGTATTCAACTTCTAAAGTACTACAATAAAATTAATTAAAAGAGTTTTTTTTATGTTAGTTAATCATGTGAGAAATAGATATACATGAACAAGATAAATAATACATTTTGGTTTGTGAAAGAAATTGAGATGTCCTAAATGAAAAGATAATAAATGAATTTGCAAAACTATATAGATCATCATTTGGTAGATTTCTATTCCTTATGTATGTTACATCGGATTCTGATGCTTTGAACCATAGATAAACACACAACCCCCCCCCCCCCACACACACACATACACACCTTCTTATGATATTATATGTAGTAATGTAATATTTCGTTTACTCATCCACCATCTATGTGCTATTTACCTTTTTTATATTATAATATTATATTTTATGTTTAACCTAGGTGTATATGGATTTTTTAATGTTATAATTAAGTAGAACGTTATCGAACAAAATATTATAAGCAGAATAATCCTTTTTGTGATGTTGATAAAGTCCTTATAAAGATGTTCTTTTGAGATATTTGGAGTTTAGAGGTGTCAGAAATTATAGACAAGTACCATGGAGTCAAGACTTGAGTTAGAACGGGGAGGGTGATTCAGAACACTTCTCGATAGTGATTGAGTTGTACCAGGGATCAACCATTAGCTCATTCTTTTTTCTTTGGAGATGGATAAATTGACACGACATATTCAAAGAAAGATGTTTGTGGTGTATTTTACGTTATTCGCAAATGACATGACTTAACAAGATGCGTACGATGGAGTTAATGATAAGCTGGATGTTTGAAGACATACCTTGGAGTCTAAATGTTTTGGATTAAGTAGAACTAAAACAGAATACTTAAAGTCAAAAGTTCAGTGACACAATACATGAAACATAAGTAGAAGTGAAGATCAATGCAAAATTCATATCTAAGTTTATTGGTCCATATATAATTCAATACAACTGGAAAACCGATGATGTCACACACCATATTGAAGTGGGGTGGGTGAAATTGAGGCACACATTCTTTATTCTATGAGATAAAAATGTGTCCCTATAGATTAAAGGTAAGTTATACATAGTGGTGTGCTGGTGGCTAATTAGACTAACATTATTATATGAGGCAGAGTGTTGTCCAGTAAAAAAACGGACACATGCAAAAGATGAATGTAGCGGAGATGAGGATGACTAGCTAGATATATATTGACATACTAGGAGAAATGATTAGAAATGAAGTTTATATAGGAAGAGGTGGAAGTGAATTCCATGACAGACAAGATGAAAGACGCAACATTGAGATAGTTCTGAAATGTGAGGAGGAGATGTGTGGATGCGCTAGTAGGGAGGTGTGAGAAGTTGACTATAACAAAAGTTAGAAGAGGTAAAAATATAGGCCAAACAAGAACTCAAAGGACGTGAATAAATAGAAAGCGATATAGCGTCGGCTTACAAAGGACCTGACCCTAGATAGGAAGATTTGGAGGTCGAAAATTAAATAGAAGATGATAGTAGGTAGTTGAATGTTGTTGCATTACTTGTGGGAGAGGCAAGGGGCTAGTCTGCTCTCCACTTCTCCTTATCAATAGTATTATTTTAGTATACGTGCTTTGTGCATGACCAAAACATGTACCTCATTTAACAACAAACACTATAGAAAAAATAATCAGATTTAACTATACATTTTGTCATTAAATTGTTCTTAGCTAAGATAACATTTTGATAATTCATGGCTTATTCATCTCTAAAAGGATAAGCATCCATTTTTATTGTTTTACTTTTTGTCAATAACTCATGTTTAATTTATAGTGAAGTGAAATAACTTAACATATATAAGAAAAAATTGAGAGTTTGATACAATGTTGATGTTAAGATATTTTGTCAAATGGAACTTTTTAAAAACTACAAAAGTAATCATCCTAATGATCTTTTATTTCTAAAGAAATTGAATTGGATGGTCAATTAAAAATAAAAAAGACAAACGAAAAACAATTCTTTCAAAATAATATACAAATTAAAAATTAAATAAATCACGAGCTAAACCAAGAAAAGAATGACATAAAAATAGCTTAAAGAACTCACCTGGTGAAGAGCAATCGATATCCATGGAGAATAAAAATGTGGAATACTAATGAAAGTTTTAAACCTTTTTAATAGGAATACTAAATATTACTCCCTCTGTCCCAATTTATATGGTATTTTTCATTTTTTGAGAGTCAAACAGATTAAGTTTGACCAGAAATTTGCGCATGAAATCTTCAATTTTTTTGAAATAAAATTTATATATTTGTAAACTACGTAAAATGTTCTATAAGTCACAACAATTGATAATTCAAAATGTTTAAAAGATCTATGAAAATTTTACGGTCAAAGTTAGACTTGTTTAAATTTCGAAATCCGAAAAGTGCCACATAAAATGGGACTTAGAGAGTAATAAACTTCCTACTTACAATTCTATTATTATTATTTTCCTTTTAAACCTACGTAAATTGGGCTTCTTTTTTTCTTTAATAGAGATAATATAATAGTAAATAAGTTTTCTGCTTGGTCTCCTATTAATTATTTTTTTTCATTTTTCTAACCTACGTTAATTTTAATTCCTATTAAGCTACTTTTTTTTTTCCTTTTAAGTTTTGATTAAATTTATGTCCAAAAGCCTAAAAACTTTCTGGGTACATGAGTAAGAGTAGTCACATGCAAAAAAAAAAAAAAAAAAAAAGATAACTACATCAAAAGTGCAAGTTTTTCTAAAAATCAATGAACATATTTAGGATAGGATTTACTTCTTGTCCAAAATTGATATTTTAAGGATTTATTTTTTGTCCTAAATTGTTGTTTTAAGGATTTATTTCTTGTCCTAAATTGTTCTTTTAAGGGTTTATTTCTTGTACTAAATTTTTGTTTTAAGGATTTATTTCTTGTCCTAAATTGCTTTTACTTTTTTAAGGATTCAGGTGTTGTCCTAAATTGCTGTTTTTAAAGGACTTATTTCATGTCCTAAATAGAATATATTTACATTTTAGCACTATATAAACGGGACAGTGCTTAAAAATAATGTACAAGTTAAATATTAATTTAGAACAAGCAGTAAATTCTTAAAATTACTATAACCTCCCTGACCAAAATCTATTTATATAGCCAATTATAATTATTAATTACATAGTAAAAGTTTGATGGCTGCTCAAATTTAGAGGAGGCTTGGATTAGCTTAAAATTGAAAACTCATTTTTAACTACCGGCCTTTAATTTTCAATCCTGACTTAAGCCTGCAATTTAGAAAAATGTATATTGTTTTTATGCAGTGGTCAACTTGTGCGTATCTTAATTAATTTTATAGGATATTTGTTATCTTTCACCAACAACATGATATTAAGTAACTCTTTTCATCAATATTAGGGATAATTAGGAAAAAAATAACCTATTATTTTTATCTTTAGTGTAATTTAAAATTGAGATATCTTAATTCTCAATCCGCTTAGTTTATTGATCACTAGATGACACCAAAATTCTCAATCCACTCATTGATCATTTGACAATACGACATGCATGTAGCTAATCATATTTCTCTAAGGATAACATGCATGTAGCAAGTCCGGCACTAAACTGGACACTTTTTGAACCCTAAACACCAACGGGACACTCTCTTAAAATACACACCAAAATGGACAGTTCGCTCATTTATGGGCAAACTATAACTACCATCTTTTAACACCGTCATCCCCGTTAACTCCATATCCATGCAAAATAATATTACACAAACTTTAAAATGAGCGAACTACAATTCTTTTTATTAATTCCTTACGTTAATCTATATTTCTTCCTCATATAAATTTTTATCTCTTTCTTCAACAATAAATATGCATTATTTACTCCACATTTTCTCATTCATCTTCTATTTTTTTTATACTTTATATTTTAATTTTTAAAATTTGATAGCTATGTCTCAACAATCAGGAAAGTCTATATATTCAATTGAATCAGATGTTTGTAAATGCAAAAAGTATTGCAAAATGAAAACATTGAGGACTCCAAGAAATCTTGATCATAATTTTGGAATTGTACGCATTCAAATTAAAGGTACAAAAAAAATTAAGTTGTTCACTTCAAAATATTTGGATATTCACTTGTTTTCTTGTTTTGTAATTTCAGGAAAATGATGAATGCAATTATTTTTTGTGGGAATAAAACATGCTCATAACAAAAAAAAAAAAAAACGTAGTCGTTTTGTCTTATTTTAGTTGGTTCAATTTTTTTTAAAGAATATATATCGTAATTGAACAAACTACAATATATTTTTCAAAAAAATAAAATAAAATTGGAGTTTGCCCCATTACGTATGAACCCAAAAAAAAATTATACTCCCTCTGTCCCAATTTATATGACTTACTTTCCTTTTTAGTCAGTCCCAAAAAGAATGACACATTTCTATTTTAAGTAACAATTTGCCTACGAAATGTCTTTTTTACCCTTAATGAAATGATTTACAACCACACAAATTTCTATCATTCATTTTGGACCACAAGTTTTAAAAGTCTTTCCATTTTTCTTAAAGTTTGTACCAAATCAAAGTACATCATATAAAATGGGACGGAGGGAGTAACAAAAAACGTGTCCTGGTCAATGAACTGCAATAATTTATTTTATTTTATTTAAATGGAGTTCATCCAGACAAATCCCAATCTATATATATTTTTTTAAATGTGACATCTTTGTTATTTTTCATATATAGTGATGCTCTTAGATCTAACGAAAAATTCATACAAATAAATTTAAAAACAATACTAAATTAAAACTGCAATTGAGTAATATTGCTCTTAGAACTACAATTTTTCATTGGGTGATGAGTCATATTTGTCACCTTTTCCATTCAATTCAATTGTAAATATTCAATATTTGAGAATTTTTGGAGTCAACAATACTAGGTGTCGTAGAAATAAATGGACATTACTTCAGGTTGCATGGCACAACAATATAATTTATGTACGGAAGCTAGTCATAAGAGGAATCATTGTCTCAGTCGACCTCAGTAGTTTCTTACTATTGTTGTAAGCAAATAAATAATAAAATTTACTTTATGAAAACAATTCTCAAGTTTTTTTATATTTTTATTATTGAAAAAAGTCATGATTTTATGTATTAAAAAGATTTCACAATACACTTAAAATTGAGAAAGAAATAAAAAGAATTGTAGTTCACCCATTTGTGGGCAAACTACTTTTAAAGTTGACGTACGTAATATTATTTTGGATGAATTGAGAGTTAACGGGAATGATTGTGTTAAAGGATGGTAGTTATAGTTAGCCCATAATGGGTGAATTGTCCGTTTTATGTATATTTTTAGAGAGGGTCCCTTTTGGTGTTTACAGTTCAAAAAGTGTCTATTTTGATGTCGAACTCTGCCTGTAGCTAATCATATTTATAGTACAATTCAAAAAGTAACAACATTCAAACAAAGTCCAAATTAAATTATTATGGACGAACTTGAACACAATGTTTTGAGAGGCAAATGCGCGAGATGAGACGTTTTATGCAGAGTAAGGTTAGGTATAAACTTATTCCAATCACAACAACAAAAATTAGAGGTACAAAACAAGAGTACATAAATAGCTCTAATTATATTGTAGAAGCTAAGTGACAAACATTTTGCTCGATATTTTGTACCTCCAATGCTTAATTAGACTAATTAGTATTAGTGAAGGTTCAGCTCCTTATGTATTATCAAGTACCTACAATTTCTTAGTAACCCTATAAAATATAGCAACCAAATATCAACTGTAAAAATGCAATAGCCAGCCACAGTTATAAAATGTAAGAATCAAAATTAACCAGGTTTCAAAACAAGACACATTTAAGATTAATAACAATCTAAGAATTAAGAGGTGATGTAAATCTTTTTATCACTTTTGATTAATAGGAAAATTGAGGATTTGGACTATGGATAGATTGTTGAAGGAAAATTACTGAATTCTAGCTACGATTATTAATATTATAACAAAGTTGAAGGTATAGTTGAATCAAAGGGTGGAAAGAGGAGTATTTGCACAAAAAATAAAGAGTAATTGATGGTATTTTTAGATAAAAAAGTAGGAGGGTGTTTGTGAGTTTTTTTTTTGGGAAGCATAGTCGTGACATGGCAAATCTATGCCTTCCTCTGTGATCAAATTGATGCCACAATTAATTTAGAATCCACCTAGCAAAGCAAAAACAAAATGCTACAGGAATAATGAACAATTTAAAGGGACTGATCTTAACATAGTATGTACAATGAACTGAAGAAAGTAGTTCCTCCACCAATCTCCTTTTCTTGTGTCTACATCAACAATTTCATCTGGATCTATATAGTCATACAAAGAGAATATACATACACTACTCTCCACTGTCTTCTACAAGTTCCTTTCCCTGCACTTCCAATAAGTGCTTCTTCACTGTCAAAGAAGCCCATATCTTGTAATTAACTGGATTAACTGAATTGCATATAATTCCTCTGGGCCTACTACAATAAGATGTCAACAGGAATATGAGCATCCGAGTTAAGTCGGAGAGATATAGAGAGAGAATGAGAAAGACCAGAATAAACTAACCATTTAATCTGCCGAGTTCACGCAAACCTTCCCTCTCAAGAGTACTATCAACCACGTTCCTCACCACTTCCATTGCCCGGTTCTGATATACTGCAATTATTAAAATCACCCACAGCTGATGTGAGCTAAAATCACCCACAATTATTAGATTCCTAACTCTTAAAAAATAAACACTAAAGATTTTTTGCCTAGAACTAGACTTTCTCTAAATCCCGTAAGTCGCACCCATCTTAGTCGAACAAACGAGTATCTAACAACAAAAAGAGATTCCTACCAAACACTTGACCTGATAAAAGACTAACTCATGTATGGATTCTTTGCTTCTATTGTATTATGATCTGACACTAAATTCATATTGATTTCGAGATCTGCAAGTCTCTCTAATACAACTTTCTATCCCTGTCTTCTTTTATCACCTTCAATCACGTTTTCGCACATACTGACCAATGCATGTGGAGGTCTACATAGGAGATAGAAAGCCAGACTCTCATCTTATCATGTTTTTTTTGGTCAGATGTGACAATTCTAATCTTAATGACCTCGTATGACTAAATATCCACGCAATTTTTCGGAAATTTATCTTGTGGATACACATGGATTTACATTACTCGCATTCACTTCCATATAACATCTTTGATCTTGCAGCCGTTGCATACAACTTGTGTTTCACTTTGTTAGGCGTTCACGTATAACATAACTGTCTTAGCACTCCTCCATTTCCACAATCCTCTTTTAGCTTGTGTCACATCTTCATCAATCATATCATTCTCCTCAAATATGAGAGTAAATATTTCCACTCTCTACATTTTGGCACCACTATCTCATCTAGTCTCATTCGACTGATCTTATTATAACTTGCAGTGAATAAAGTTCGTCTTATTTCTAGTTTTTATAGGTAGTTTGTTTTATTTCTAATTAACCTAAAAGGCTAAAACCAGAGTTCTTCTTCATATTTCCAACTTCAGTTGACTTTCTCGCTAATTTCACCAATTAAGAGTATAATCTAAAACAAGCATTCATCATGGAACCTTTCTTTAGCTTATTCACAAGTGTAAAATAGTATATACAGATCCCCACAATAAACCACTTTTTCCAGATACAAATTTGTATCTCATCTCGTTATTTTCATACTAATATGACTCTTTTGTACAGTTCATTTGTGACATTTATATATTTTATCTGAATTTGTGTCTTCTAAATCCCCACCAAACCCTCATTCTCAACCTATAAATTTCAATCAATATTTTTAACAAAAAAATAAACTCCATTACAGATCTAACAGGTATAAATATCAGTTCTGTCACCCATTTAAAATCTCAAATTTCATATACAATATAACAAAACAAAGAAGTAGGTTCCTCAGCTGACTAAACAAAAATGAATGTCCATTCATGAAACATCACAAATAATGTGCATCACAAAAATATAAAGTGTATTGTTCCTAATAGGCCAGTTTTGCATTAAACTACTAGACTTAAGCAACGTTTGGAAAATATTGTAAGAAGATTTATTTGCTCCTAAATCAAGAGACCATTCCCTCCAAACCTAAGGGTATATTTACAGTTAAAAGGATATCAAATTGGGAAATATAGAGAATAAAATATCACCTGTTCGGTCAGCTTCCCGATCTTGTTCTCTGCATGCGGAAAATATACTTTGTCAGAAGTGATAGACGCAAGGCAGAAAATTACCCCATTGATCCAAATAATCAGAGGAAAAATCTTGAGCCACTCACAAGTTTATCTTTTATCCCACCTAATTAGAAACGCTTAGACTATTTTTTGGCAAGTGAAATATGAATGTAAGTAATATTTCTTTTTCTTTTTCTTTGGTGAGTGTAGGACAAGAAAACGTTGAGTAATATGAGACAAGGAGATGCATATCATCATATCAGCTGAATCAGGAGGTGTGAGATTCTCCAGCCAAGGAAAATCCATAGATATATGTCCAGACTTACTGGTTTGATTGCGACCGATCAAGGTGAGGAAATAGCCCTTGTTGTACCAGATATTCCTAATAGGAAAAAGAATGATTGTCAAAAAAGTCAGAATAAGGATTTTTTTTTAAAAATAAAAAAAGGAATGAAGGAAGAATATACCCAAAGAATTATGCACACATCATGCTCTATGTCCAGACACATATGAATAAAATCACTTTTTGTTGAAGATGAATATAATGCAATCTTTTTTTCAAATTTTTTTTATGTCCAGGCACATATCAAAAGGATTCTTTTTCCACCCTTGGTACCTCCAAATGGGCAAGATAATGACTTTTAAATTATAAAGATGAAAAATGTTCAATCCAGAATGTCTTATATTGTGCCCAGAAAAAATGTTTGATGAATCAGTGACACTTACCAGTAATATGACAAAAAAACATACATCATGTTCAAGAGAAATAAATACACATATTAATATTCTAATATTTAATGAAATGACAATGTAAAACAGTTTCAATGAACAATAAAGTCTGTAGAAACATAAATAATAAAATCTGAAGTATATTTCTGTATTGAAATAATAAAATCTGAAGGACAGTGTCTATCATGTCATACTTGACACTAAAATCTGTAAAGTTTATTTTTGATAAATTAACATCGTCAGAGCTTAGCTTATTTAGTTTAGTAAGGAAATGAATCTAAATAAGTAATTGCAAGGGTTGAAAGTAGTTCAAGGATGTCCAATAAGAGAAACGAATAACAAATAGACAAGATTGTTTTTGTTTGAATTTTTCTGTTGCTATTTTCCCCTTTGTTTTTTCATAGTAAATGTTTTTATTCTTTTTCCTTCTAGATGCCCAACATTAATATTTAGTGCCTTTTCAGTAATCAGTACGACCACTAGATGAGAATGGTTACACTAAGACTACATCTACATTTTCAACACATAGAGACACTACATTTATAAACTCAATTGATAAGCCTGTGACCTCTTGGTGTATCTTTGACAATCTCTCTAAAACAATCTGATTCAAGTTCTCACTAGATCAATCTGCAAAAGCTCAAGGCAAATATATAGGCTTCCAGAGATGTAATTCTTGTGTCTTGTGTTTCCTTTTCGCATTATCTCTTTCTGCACCAACTCTACTAAGCATATTTCTAATACTCCCTCTATTTCAATTTATTTGTCCTACTATCTTTCTTAGTCTATTTAAAAAAGAAAGTCTTTTTCCTTTTATGACAACTCTTTAATTCTAACTTTCCACATGTACAAGACCACAAGATTAAAGAGTGTTATGGAATTCTACCTATCTTTAGTTTAAGACCACAAGATTCAAAAGTCTTCTTTACTTTCTACAACTTCATGCCAAGTAAAAACCAGGCAAATAAATTCAAAAACAGAAGGAGTAGTACTTTTACCTTTTTAAGTTGTAATTTAACTTATTTACCTCTAGGTGTAAGTTTGCGACAAATCTACTAAGTGCCCGTTTGGATGGACTTATTTTATGTATTTTTAAGCCAATATTTTTTAAGCACTTTTGTAGTATTTGGGTAAAACAAAAAAGTGCTTTTAAGTGGTGCATGCAATGTGGCAAAAATAGTATGACTTTTGGCTTATAAGCTAAAAGACCAAAGCCAATCCAAACAAGTTCTAAGTTATCATTAACCTTTATGTATCAAAAAAAGAATGATACCCGATTTTCTAGATTTGCCACACTGCATGCACCACTTACACATTCTACAATTCCAACAAGCAAAACTTAAAGACAGCATGCAAAAATTCTTTACCTGCATCCTCTCAGAGGACGTCAACTGATGAATAAATTCAGGATTTGGCATCATATCCCCAGGATGAGAGTTGGGGTCGAGCCCCATAATCTAACCACCAAGATATACTCAAGAAATGAGAAGCTTGACAAGAAATTTTCCATCACAAACAAAAAACAAAAAACCACGAGAAAGAAGAATAAAACCTTAAACTCGCTGACTGTATGTAAACTTTAGTCCAAACAAATAAATAAATACCTGGTTCATGTGCTGCATTATCTGTGAGATGGCTGGGTACTCCATTAACTGATTTTCAGAAGAGGCGTCAGGCATGCCACCTAGCATTCGCTGCAAATCTGGTAAGTCATCCAAACCACCAAGAGGGGGTCCCCAAATATTCCTAGCAGAATTTGATCTGGGAGTGGTATTCATTTGGGCACCTCCAACTGCAAAATAGAGGAAAAAGACAATACCCTGCTTATCAAAAGTAGTTGAAGAAGGGGGGGGGGGGGGGGGGGGGGAAGCAAGATAATAAATGCTACATACATAAGACATTAGCTTCTAATTAGCCAAAGGAACCTAATAATATTACATAATTAGATTCTTCACATTAAATAAAAAAAATAGTTTTTGATATAGATAAAAGTATAAAATTGTTTTTTAATAAATCCTGACACAATTATGCTAAACTTTGAAATATTTTTACCAGAGAAAAACAAAGAAAAAAAGTAGCTACAGAGAACAGGTGTTCAAATGTTCAAGTTCTAAGCACAAATTGCATGAGTATGACGACTTCATGGCACCCTCAGCAGTGAAAGAGATAAAAAGTTTCTTTTAATATGCAAAAGACCCTGGTGAACAAGATAGGAGATGAAGTAACAAGGTTAAATCTAGCAGCAAATACAGTTAGAGCCACGAAATTGGTAGAAACTTACTGTCAGCTGATGCCCAAGAATTCGAAAGTGGGTTCCAGTTTGGAGCAGGAGGATTAGCAGTTGTGTCAGAACCAGTAGCTGGAGGGTTAGTTGACTGGTTTCTGCCTTGTTCCTGGGCTCCCAAAAGAGCCACGAACGGGTTTGTCCCTGAATCATTTCTTGTATCTCCAGCCATGGTTGTTGCAATCAGAAATGGCTCTTGGACATTCTCATACATGTGCCTTAGCATGTTAAATTCCTCAGGAGACGATTCAATGCTGCTCAATGCCCAGTCAATATTATTTATCATCTCATGCATGAGTTCAGGGTTACGTGCAGCCTCCAATGTCTGGAGAAATATAGCAGGATCATTGAACACGTGTGCGAGTTCGGGATTAGGATTCATGAACTCTCGCATTTGAGGATTGTTCATGATCAAGTTGCAGATGATTTCTGGGTCATTCATTAGATTCTGAACTAGAGGCATATTCCATATCTCTCTCATCATGTTGGAGTTTTGAGTTAGCTGTTGCTGGACCTGCTCAAAATCTGCAAG
>JAJOOS010024912.1:0-16442 GCA_029582725.1 Solanum chiquidenum
TTTTTTTTTTCAAATGGGTCTTGGAATCGTTTCTCAAAAAATTATTTAACCTTTTAAAGTCCCAAAAAGTGCACAGTAAATTTGTGATGTAGTAAAGAAATGAGATTTTCTTTAAATCTCCAACTATGAAATTTCAGTTGAAATTTTTTCTTTGCAAATTGTCAATCCATATCACCAATAAGCGATACAATTTTGAAACACTATGATTTATGGGTTGTGTGTGGTGCAAATCTAAAACCTTAAAAAATTCTTGTCATGAAAGTGTAGCTTGAGCTGCCATGAATATATATTGGGAAAGAACACAAAATAAACAGAAAAAATGATTAAAAGTTCTTGTGGGCCTATAATAAAATTCACATATTTTAAAAAAAGTTAACATATCAAGAAAACGATGTTTAAAATTTTAATTATATACTTGTAGCGACCCTTTCGGAAGGATACTACCACTTAAACAAGAAATCTAATTTAATACCTGTGACATTTAAAAGAGATTAACGGAGGGCATATTGATTTTAATCTAGTAGAGGGATTAGGTTAATAAAGAAAAAAATAGTTAAGGATGTGCATTCTACCCATTTAAACGTTTATTTGATGTCAAATTGATATTGCGCAAAATTTTAACTTATGGCAGAAAAACCCTTTCAAAATAATCTAAGCAAATAACTTACGAGATTTTCATGCATATATTATCCTCACACTTCAAAATGATATAAAAAGAATATTACCAACTTCCGAGTACCAAAATTAGCCGGTTCATGCTTCACACAAACATTCAAAACAAATAGTAAATTTAGTATACTATATTACAAGACTTGGGTTTACACACCCCAAAAAGAACAAAACATATAGCCATACTTAGATTAAAACCCATGGTGACATGATCAAATTAGCCTTTAAAATTTCATGTACATGTACAACAGATAGATCATGTACAAGTCCCAAGGTTTATACAAAATGTAGATGCCTATATGCAAATGCGATCTTCCTTAAGGCTCTCAAAATCTCCATCTCCAATGGCCAACTTCATGCCTTCTCTCAATCATTCCCTACAATAGAAACAACTTTCGCTAAGCATATAGCTTAGTGGTGTAAAAACTATATGTTCGGAGCCCTCAGATTCACCAAGCTACCTTTCCCAAGTCATGAGCAACACAATTGCAACATAATAAATAAATCAAGTAAACAATATATAAAGAGTATCAAGTTCGATATTTAAAGAGCCAAATGTCAAGAACGCTCATAGCACCATTTTCCAAGAGATTCAATAACAAGGCTCACCCAATATATGCATCATGTCGTCACACCAAGCATAAAAAGGTATCAAGAAGGATCGATACCCTGCATCAAGAAGAGTCGAAGCCCAATAATCAAGAGAACCAAGAACCATATTAAAAATGGCTTCGTACTTAAAATGGACAACTTCCATACTTAAGACGAACTAAAAATCTAGAGTCAAGATGGCAAATGATCCGAATCAAGAGGCATGCCAATAGTGACAAAGTCATAGCCACATGAAGGACAAGGTCCAACAAGAGTGCCAGGTGATCAAATAATTCGTACAAGTGGGCGAGTTACACAAGTGTCATTAATGTCTTAAAGGATACGAATACGACAATGCAAAGTGACAAGAGGTAACCAAGGTACCAAGATAAACTTTCAGATATACCAGCAGGTAAAAAGAGTGCAAGTATAAGTTTATACACAAACCTCAGTGCTTTAGCATAGAAACAGTCCAACACAACTTCAAGAGTTCAAACTGTAGACCAACCAACGTATCAAGGTCATCAACTTGTTCACAAGTATATACTTAAGATTAAATACTTTAATACATAATATCAGGATCATGAACATGATAATCTTACATAGAGATCGTTAGGGGCATGTACCTAATGCGGAAGACATTATGACAGAGAGAAGCAGAAGCATTAGTAGTTAATTAGTTTCTACCTCCTTTCCATATCCTTACGTTACCATAACCGTCAGTGATGGAATTATTGTAGAGAATAAGTGATAACCCTAATAGGAGGAGGGAGGACCAATTTATAGAGGTTAAGACTTAATCTGGTACGTGCATCAAGTAACCAATGTATGGACCAGATCTATTATTCATTAAATATTATTTATGGTATTACTTGGCCTACAAGTAAACTTGGGTCATAACTAAGAAATAATTAATAATAATTCTTACATTCTCCCACTTGGCCCAATGACCATATAACATTAACATTTCATAAGCATTGGTTGCGCATACAATAAATCTCTTCTATAATGTCCATCATACATACCTCAATATAACAAACTACTAATGCGAGTTATGGAGGTTGTACATAAATTTTAAGCTACATACTTCCTTCCATATACTACTACATTAGAAACTTATCATACTAGGTCCATAAGCCATAAAACATATAACATTACGGTCTACAATAATGTCTCATAGAGACTTATCTTGTAATATCTCAAAACAATAATGTATACACCATTATGAGAAACAAGAAATTTACTAATGTATATCAGAAATACATAATTAAGCTCAGAGTGTAAAAACATTATAAATGTACCAATCATAGGTACAACCAAGACCCATTCTTTGAACATGTTCTTAAAATGTCTTTGGTTGTAAGCCTTTTGTTAACGGATCTGCAATCATGAGATCAATTCTAATATTCTCAAGTAACACTCTTTGTTCATGAACTTCTTCCTTGACAGTAAAGTACTTTAATTTCATATGTATGGCACCTTTAGAGTACTTATCGTTCTTTGAGAAGAATATTGTTGTAGTATTATCACAATAAATTTTCAGCAGCTTGTTAATGGTGTCGACAACCCCAAGTCCTGAAATAAAGTTCTGCAAACATAATGCATGAATTGTGGCTTCATAACATGCCACAAACTTTCTTTGCAGTTTTTTCAGTGATCAATTCCAGGATTACTTTGATATATTCCTAGCATTCCGACCGCAAAACTAATATCCGGTCTTGTGCAAGTTTGAACATACATCAAACTTCCAAAAATAGAAGATAAGAAATTGTTTCCATTTCTTTTCGTTCTACATCATTCTTTGGGCATTGCATGATATTAAATTTGTCCCATTTTTTAATAGGAACTATTCTTGCTGAACAATTTTTCATGTTAAATCTTTCTAGAACTCTTTCGATATACCTTTTTTGAGACAGTCCCAATAATCCTTGTGATCTATCGCGAAATATTTTTATCCCTATCACATAGGATGTCTCACCCATAACTTTCATTTCAAAGTTCAAAGAAAGAAAGTCATTCGTCTCATGCAATTAGGCCTAAATCATTAGCAGCAAGTAAAATGTCATCAACATACATGACTAGAAATTTAAACTTACTCCCACTAATCTTTTGGTATATGCACTGATCAACGGTAATTTCCTTAAATTCAAAAGATGTTATGGTATCATTAATCTTTACATACCATTGCCGTGAGGCTTGTTTGAGTCCATATATTGTCTTCTTTAGCTTACACACCATTTGATCTTTTCCTTTAATTTTGAATCCCTCTTGTTGGTCCATATAAACTCTCTCCTCGAGGTCTCCATTAATAAAGGCAGTTTTCACAATCATTTGATGTAACACTAAATCATAATGAGCTACCAAAGCCAAAACAATTCTTAATTAGTCTTTCTTTGAGACGGGTGAAAAGGTTTCTTTATAATCAATGCCTCATTTTTGAGTGTATCCCTTGGCAACCAGTTTGGCTTTAAATCGTTCAATATTACCAATAGAATCGCATTTGGTATTGAAGATCCATCTACACCCGATTCTTTTAGAACTTTATGGTAATTGAACGTGATCCCAGACTTTGTTGTATTCCATGGATTTTAACTCTTCATTCATGGCATCAATCCATTTATCAGACTCAGTAATTTCTATGGCTTGTGAAAATGAAATCGGATCTTTATTAATTCCAATGTCAAAATCTGACTCTTGCAAATAAATCACATAATCATCTGAAATGGCTGATTTTTTTTCTCTCTTTGAGATTTTCTTAATGGCACTGTTTGTGGTTCATTTGCGACATACACTTGTGAGTTAGTTCTTTCTTGATGTGTTTCACCTAAATGTTATTCAACATTGTTAAAATATTCTTCAACAAGAGGAATAACAATTGCTATTGGTGTGGAAGTAACTACATTCAAGGGCAATGGAATATTTACCCTTACCTCATTAATTTCCACACTTTGTCGTTCAACACTCCCACTAACTTCACCATTCTCAATGAATTTTGCATTACTGGTTTCAACAATTCTCGAACTATTATTTGGACAGTAAAATCTATACCCTTTAGATTTCTCTGGATAACCAATAAAGTAACCATTTACCGTTCGAGAATCTAATTTCTTTTCATGTGGATTATAAACTCTAGCTTCCGCTTGACAACCCCAAACATGCAGGTGTCTTAAACTAGGCTTCCTTCCAGTCCACAGTTCAAAAGAGGTCTTTGGAACTACCTTACTAGGAATCCTGTTCAATAAATATATAATGGCTTTAAGAGCACACATCCACAATGAGTTGGGTAATGAGGAATTACTCATCATACTCCTAACCATATCCATAAGTGTTCGATTACGCCTTTCTGCAACACCATTTTGTTGAGGTGTTCCTGGCATAGTATATTGTGCACATATGCCATGCTTTTCTAGGAATTTTGCAAATGGACCTGGACATTGTTCTGATTCGTTATACTTTCCATAATATTCACCACCTCTATCTGACCTAGTGATTTTCACTTTCTTATATAATTGTCTTTTAACCTCTTTAACGTACACTTTGAGAGCATCCGCTGTTTGAGATTTTTCTTTCAACAAATACATAACGTGAAAAATCATCGATAAAGGTGATAAAATATTTTTCTCTACCAAAAGATGGAACATTAAAGGGTCTGCAAATATCAGTGTGTATAATTTCAAGAAGTTGAGTGCTCCTTGTGGCACCTTTCTTGGTATGCTTGGTTTGCTTTCCTTTAATGCAATCCAAACATATATCAAGATCAATAAAATTTAGATTCGTAAGAATCTCATTCTTTACTAACCTTTTTAATCTTTCTTTGGATACATGTACCAAACATTTATGCCACAAATAAGCAGAACTTTCATTTAGTGAACAACGATTAACTCCAACATTTTGATGAATAGTAAGAAGGGATTCAGAAAAGTTATTATCGAGTTTCAATCTATATAAACCATCAATAAGAACACCAGAACCATAAAATAGTATTCTTATATAAATTGAAACAACCATGTCCAAACTTGAAATCAAATCCAAAAACATCAAGTCTTGAAAGAGAACTCAAATTCCTAGAAACTGAAGGAACATAAAGAGTCTGTAATAGATCAAGGTGATGTCCAGTCTCCAAAATCAAATGATAAGTCCCTATGCCTTCAATTTTTTTCTTCACTGAATGGCCTTGGTCTCGCCTACTGTTCCAGGTGCCAAGCCTTGAAGGAGAAAATCAAGTTGGTGATAGAAAGGAGCAGTCGGTGAGTCACCGAACAGTTCCGCGATTTGTTCAAACTTATTCAAATTAGAAGGTTATGTGTTTGTACACATTACCTTATAAATATACTTGACACATAAATCCTAATTTTCTATATCTAAAATATAGTATATCAAATTAATTTATATGTACATGATACATAATATATATTAAATTCAATGGTTTCAAACTTTATTACATGTATCATATACATATCAACTCACCACTGTGTTTTGTATCACACACAAAAAAATGTTGTTGGTAACAATTACATGTATAATGAATCTTTTATAAAATACAGTATTTTTCAAACAAGATAAGATACATAAATAGTAATGTATGATGCACTAATTTTTTAGGTATAATACGTAAATTCGAATTTATACTAAATGTATTGATACATAACAACTACCACACAATAATGTATCGATCTCAAACCTAACATCTTATGGGCAATAATTACTTATTTAATGTATCTAGTAGTAATACAATACTTATCAATTTAAACAAGATACATAAATAATAATGTATTGATAAATCTATCCATCTCGAAAACCTAATTAAAAAAATAATTGCACAACATTATAAAAGGTATGTATGATCTATCAAAGTTATGTATCTCTTCAGCCTTTTTGTCGATTGTATCAATCTCTAATTTATCGATATCTAATTCAGTTGCAATGGCTGATTCGAGATTCACAAAATCAATATTTTGACCAACAACAAATCCATCACTTTTGTATTGTTCATACCTCATCTCACTTTTTCAGATTCTGAAATGTCTCAACAAGATTAACAGGTTCATGTTGTATCAAAGAAAGGTTCTTCGATGAACAGGGGCTCCATATAATCAAGATCGACCAACTTTTACAGCATAGACAGAAAAGGATGATTCCAAGATTGGCGAGGAAAACAACTCAAATCCCAAGGAAAAAGCGAGAAATGATAACAACAATGAGGAGTTAGATAAAGAAACAAGTATCCTGCGGAGTCTTTTTGACACTCATGGGATGCATGTAAGCTCTCTATATTTGCAAGTCAATCCACAGTAGGCTTCGTGTTCCCAGCCCATCCCCATTCCATATGTCATTGTGTGTTGTTGATGGAGAAGAAATTTGAATTTTGAATTTGTTGATTCTGTTAGGATTTGCGACTGACTGATTGACAGTAGAAGAAACGTGTAAGCGTAATTTATGGTATTTTAATTGGATTTTCTGTTTCTTTTCCTTTTTAGCATAACAACTGGATTCATTATATGTATCAGCATTAATGTATCCGGATAGTGAGTTATGTATCCGGAAAGTGTAAAAATTAGGATTATTGCAAAATAGAAAAGAGTAGGGACAAGATATAATTTAGGTCTTACACTATGAGATTTATGTAATTTATTCTTAAATTTAATAAAGTCAAAGGATAAAATAGTAATATTACCTATATTATTTATTTTTTCTTAAGGAATGTGTCAAGTCTATAGTGGACAACTATTGTTGGACAGACGGAGTAAGAAATAACAAGTAAAAAGTCAAAATTGAATAAATAAAAAGGAAGAAAGTAGCTAGTTACTATATTATTTTCTTAAAATCACTTTCTTAATATAATTACTTACTTTATTTTCTCTCTACATTCCTTAATCCTAGGACTTGTTTTTTTTTTTTAAATCGAATTGGGCCCAAGGCCATTTTCCTTCTATTTATAAGAAAAACAAAACTTAATACAATGAATTTTCAAATCCCTAAAATATTAAAATAAACAAAATAAAACAAAAACATCTAAATAGAAATTGAAGTAATAATAAAACAAAAAATATGTCAAAAGAGAAATAGGAAGAGTTCAAACTAAGTTCTTCCAATTTTTTTCACTGTTGAGATCCTCATCTTTTTCCTTGTACATTCATGGTTGATTTGAGCTTTATGGTAAGGATTTCCATGGTATTCCCAATTTCTCTCCCCCTAAGTGTCTCATCTTAGTTGTAAGAAAATAATTATTTACTTATATTTGTCTCAAAAAATTCTAACAATTATTCTATAAAGAATTAAAATCATACTTAAAAGTCAGGTAAAGGTTGATCTAGTCAATCATGATTAGTTAACTTTTTCGAATGACTAGTCATACTGAAACTAAGACATGATACGGACTCCCACTTGGGAAAACAGTGGGAAATATTCAACAATGGGTAAAAGTCCAATCCAACCCTCTATCATTGTTGAAAGAGGAGGACCAAGCAGGACATAACTAGCGCATAGGAGCCGACTCAACATCAATGACTTCGTGCCACACTAGAATAATCTGTGATGTGGTTCTGCGCGTTTCACCACTTCTTTGCTCATTTTCAATGTTAATTGTGACAAACCTGAGCAAACAGATGTTGAGGTCCAAAATTGGAAGTGAATTTTTTTATTTGAATGTTATTAGTCGTTATGGAAAAGAAATCAGTCCTAGTCAACTTATTCATTGACATTGCAAGAGAAGAATAAATAGGTTTGATTCAAAAATGGTGATGTTGTTCCTTCATTGATCAAGAATTTGAATTTTTGGAAAGGATTATGATCGTCCAATAAGTAAGGTTCCAATTCTTTCGAATGAACAATTTGATAATTAATTGATTCGTTCTTTCTATCTTATTAGTCAAGCGTGAACAATCTTAAAAAGATTTAAACCACACAAGTGTGGCTTTTATTTTTTGCTTTTTGTAAGGTCAATCTAAGTTTCTACTAAAAGACTTAGAATACTCGACTCCTTTCCCACGCTGCTAAGGGAGAGCAAGAAAAAAAAATTGATTGGCTTGTGTTCAATTTCGTGATTGGAGTGATTTCTACCAAAGGGCGGATCGCTGAGTGGATCAGCGATCCCGACTAACTGCGCCGACTGAACCTTCGCAACATATTTTTTGACAACTATAAATACTTGTTTAAATTTTTAGCTGAGTATCTAAAATCATATTATTATTCAGTTTTTGAAGTTTAGAACTGAGAATTGAGTTTGAGAGATATTTTTCTTTAGCTTTGAATATTTGAAGATTTCCATTTCTAAGAAATTGGAAGTGGGTATTGAAGATTCTTCATCTTAGACGTTTGTAAAGACAATATTAATCGTACCCAGTTGATGGAAATGTATTTCGATATCGATTTCTATCTTTTTACTATGTCTAGCTAAAACCCTAATTCTTCGGGTGTGATTATGTGATTATGGGTTGGATTAACTGCTGGGTATTGCTAATTGATAGTTTATTTGATGTTTAAAAGTGATTTCGTTCAGTAATCGTGGTTGAATTTAATGGGTTGTAGTTGTAAATATAATCTTAACTTCGTATTTTTGGCTTGCTCGAGAGAGAGGTTTTAAAACCAAAATTGCTGAATTGATGGTCTGTGGGTATTGGGTTGTTATGGGTTCAGCTCGAGAGAGTGAATCCTAAACCATTTTCCACACATTCAGCTCGAGAGAGTAAATGGACTAAAGCGAAGGTTGTGCTTCATTGTCGCTTATTGGTGTTCGAGAGAAACCAATTTGATTCGGGGTAAATTGTTCGACAGAAAGTTTATCCCCACTAAAGTCTAGCTTATTCACTGATTTGCAGTTGTTTACTATTAATTGCAATTACCCGGTTGCTTATCTTAGACCATAATCCTATATCACATCCCAAGAATCCCGTCTCCGTATTCATATTTTCATTTTATTTGTTGTTTTTAGTTTCTAGTTGTTTTTAGTTTTTAGTTGACTACAACCCCCCCCCCCCACTTTTGATATTTGACACTTGTGTCAACCTTTAATTTATCATATTTTTCTTCGTAAATGTTTTTAGGTATAATTGACTTGAGCATATTTATGTTTTTCTATTGATTCTTGAGTATGAACCACTCCCTTGGGACTCGACCCCAACTCACTAGTTGGGTTATATTACTACTCACGATCATTGGCACTTGAACTGGAAGTAGTGTCGTGATATGTGAAATCAAAATGACGCCGCTGCCGGGGAGTGGTGTTACTCGAGATTTTTTATTTAAGTTGGATTTTGTTCTTGTTAGTCATAGTTTTACTTACTTAATTTTAGTTTTGTTTTGCTTGTTTGTGTGATAAAACAGGAAGTATGAGTGTGAACGGCAGCAATGCCAGCCAAGTAGGCCATCAAGATGACATCGGAAACCTCAATGATGTCAACAGGCCTCATGCTAATGACCCCCATCTCATGGGAGTTATTGGTGCCATTCGCTTGCCTCCGACCGAAGGGAATGCGGTGTTCCACATCACGAGTACTATGTTGTAACTCTTGCAGCTAAAAGGGCTTTTCAGTGGTTTGGCTCATGAGGATCCCCATGAGCATATTAGAAGCTTCGTGGATCTATGCAGACCATTCTCCCTCAAAAATATCTCCCAAGAATCGATCCGGTTGAGGTTGTTCCCGTTCTCTTTCATGGGAGAAACATACAAGTGGCTGGCTGAATTACCACGTGAATCAATCACTTCGTGGGAGGAGTTGGTTACCGCATTTCAAGTGCGACTTTTCCCTCCCTCGAAGATGATGACTCTTCGGGACAGCATTCAGAGCTTCAAGCGTCTAGAAGGCAAGACAATTCATGAAACTTGGTTGCGATTCAAAAAGTTGGTGCTTCAATGTCCAACCCATGGCTTGCCTAATAACGTGTTGCTGCAGTATTTTTACCGGAGTCTTGACTCGATAAATAAGGGTGTTGCTGACCAACTTTCTCCGGGAGGTTTGATGCAGCAACCTTATGTGATAGCGACTCAGCTCTTAGATGTCATGACTACCATAAATAGGGCGTGATATACCCGTGAAGACCAGGTCTCCCCTCTCACGTTCAAGTTGACTAAGGAACAGATGGAGAAGGACCAAGAGAGGGACCAGAACATGGCTAAGATCATGACACAACTTGACATTTTATCTAAAAATGTTATGGGAGCTGGTGCTCGAAGTGTCAATGTTGTGGGTATCGAGTGTGCTAATTCGGATGAGTCCAAATTTGAGGCTTTGTATAATGAAGAGGTAAATTTCCTAGCCAACCAAGGTGGTGGTTATCGTTCAAACTACCCGAGGCAGGGTGGTAACCAAGGTTGGAGTAGGGATGAAGGTTAGAAAGATCGAGTTCTTGAATGGAGGGACCGTAATCCAAATTGGAAGGATGGGGAGAAGGATAGGTATGTGCCTCCCCATGAGTGCCAAAAGCCAAAGGATTCGAAAGGTGGTCGGTCTGAGGATATGCTTTCTCGTATCCTCAACAAAGTTGAGGGGTTAGACAAGATCTTGAAAGAGATGAAAGAAGATGTGTCGACCCTTAGCCAGACCGTCACCTCCCATTTAGTGTCGATCAAGCAGTTGGAGACCCAAATGGGTCATATCTCGTCTTATCTGAACCTGAGATAGCAAGGGGGTTGCCTATTGACACTAAGGTCAACCCCAAGAATGAGGTTTGAAAGTGGACTTACGTCGTGCCACGACGTTAACTAAGGCGCTGCTTGGGAGGCAACCCAAGACCCTTTTATTGCTTTACTTTTGTTTTGGTAAATAATGGTGTGTGGATTGTGCAGGTTAAAGTGTGGAAAGTGTTTGAAAAGTGCAGGTTGGCGAGCAAATGGTCCAGTCGGCGCATCACTGAAGAGGTCGGCGAGCACGACCTAATCTGCCATTTGACTTAATACATCTTCAAAGGGGGGTCTGTAAAACTCAGTGATCCCAGGAAATTATTGGTGAATCACCGACCATCGCTATCTAGTCCGCCGTTTGGACCACCACATTAATTGGAGGTCCTGTTAAACTCGGCGTGTCGCCGAGTGGGTCGGCAAGCAAAACTTATGTCGCCAAGTGGGCAAGAACTGGACGGCTTTTAAACAAAGGTCAAAGGTTTAAACTTCCAATTTTTTCATTTTCCCTCAGTTTTTATCTTCCCAAACTCACACCCACACCTTAGTTCTATATTTCTTGCATTTTTACCGTATTTTAGTCGTTGGAATTGTGTTCGGAGTGGATTACATTGCCGCCTAGCATTTCAATATCATTTTAATCGGCATTTGAGGTTGGTTTTCCGAACCCCGACTATATTTTTAGCGATTTTGTACTCATTTGCAATGATCTTATCTTAGTGATGTGTGTTGGGCCTCTCTAATCTTAATTATTTCGTATGTGCCTGTGTTAATTTGATAATCCTGCCCGTAATGTTTTGAATGATGAAATCCCGTATTTTTGCGCTTTTAAATGAATTAATTTGTGTGGGGTTGTGCTTGCATATTGTTTAGTTTGGTTGGGTGAATTCTGAGTAGCCCATATTTGTACCAAACGATGTAACTTGCCCAATGATAGAATGAATGACGTAATTCTTAAGGGCAAAAGTCATAAATTGGCCAAATTTTGCAAAACCGAGAAAAGTTTGAGTATCCCAGGGTAATGGGTGCTATGGGTCTAGTTTTAATTTGAGTTGTGCAGGCTTTGATTTTATTTTTGGGGGTTGCGGGGTTGAATTCGAGAAGTTGGGTTGAAAGTAGGAACTTTGGGTCGTTTGGTGAGCTGGGTCGAGCTCGCCGAACCACTCGACGGTTCACCGAAGTTCCCCATCTCGCCATTAATTTCTTGCTAAATGTGTTGTTGGGCTCTGTAACTTTTAGCGAGAAGCCTGAGGTCGCCGAAGGCACTCGACGTCTCGCTGAAAGACTTTTTGATCACCTTTTGTCTGCACCCCTGAACCCTTTTTTACACTGTAACTTTTGGTGGGTTCACCCTTGCTCGCTGAAATCTATCGGCGATTCGCCGAAAGGCCTTTCCCATCGCCAACTTGCCATAGCTTTAAAGCCAATCCTTTCAGTGAACCCGATCTAGCTCGCCAAAGCGATTCGGCAACTCACCAACTTGTTCGACGAGTCTGTCTGCAATTGATTTTCTGTGCTGCCTTTGTTTGAATATTTTCTTAACTTTTTGTCGATGCTTTGCAGACATGGCTAGACCGAAAGTTGCTGGGAGAATCATGCCACCCCGAAAGATAAGAGCACGAAATTTCAAAATAAATGAAGGGAGGTCAAATCATCCCAAGAAAGGAAGACAAGAACCTCCACCTGGAGAGAAAGGCAAGGGAAAAAAGCCCAATTCTGACAGGTAGACTACTCACCGAGGCCCCTCTATTCCTTCATGGGGCTGGGGATTCTATGCAGCTGTGCAGAACTTTTTGGCAGATACACCTGTGGAAGCTCTTGGTAGATCTGGTACTACGGTTCCTCCTGAGGTGACCCCGGATACTGATGCCCAGATCCAGACTACTACACCGAGCACTGATGCCCAGACAGATGGAGCGACTGTGTAGACAGGACCCCCCTTACCTCCCTCTCTGTCTTACTTTATTTCACTTTTGGATATTCTTTGTTTGCATTTGAGGACAAATGACTTTATTTGTGGTGGGGTAAGGCCCACACATTTTGTGTGACTTCTTGTGACCTGATTGGTTTTGGTTATATATTTGGGTTTTGAGCTAAAATTGTGTTGTACACTGCTTTTTGTGGAAGGTTTGAGCTTGTGGCTCCTTATTTTAAATTATAAATGATTTTTGACCCTTTCGAAAAAAAATTGTCACCTCTTGTTTGTATTGAATGAGGTTGTTCTTGTGCAAATTTGAGTATCGATTTTGATCAATACCGATGACTTGAATAGTGCTCATAATCGAACAAAAATGAATGTATGGCTACGATGAGGCCAAATGAAGTTGCATAGCCAATATATGAACTCTTTGTTGTGATTAGCCAACTATCGAATTGAGTCTCTTGTGATGAACATTACACACTAGCGAAAGTGTGGAGTCTTGTTTAACATTGGTGTCAATGCCTTGTGTGATGAGCTTACTGTGAACCATGTGTGATGACACCTAGAATTTTCCCCATTGGTCCGGCTGACTAAGTGATGTGAACTTTTGATATGATCTTAGGAAACTTTAAAGAGTGTGAAACAATTTGATATTATACCTCTTTTTGTGGCCTACCTTGTGAGTGTGTGAACGCATTTTGAGCACCCTTTGAGCCTTAACCCTTTTCTTGGAAGAAATTTGATAACATTGTGACCTTTGATTGATCCATTACCCATTATCCTCGTGATTTGTGGTTTGTTTGAATAGCCAACTTAGGCCAAAAGCCTAAGTTAGGGGTGTGGTGAAAAGAGAAGGTAAATCAAGACGTGCAAGAAAGTCCCCTTTTACCCATGTTTTTGAGAAAAATGGACCCCTCCATACAAAAAAAAAGAGAAAGAAAAGAAAAAGAATGAAAATTTTGTGGAATAAAGTTGTGAAAATACAAAAAGAAATGGGGTTTCCAACAGTCCATGGAAAGTGAATATGACTTGTAAGCACGAATGAAAAATGATGAAGAAAAGGAAAGGAAGTGTTGTTCACACCAAATTTCATGAGGACCATAGCCATTGAGCCTAAATGACCATACCTTTGCACTAAGCCCTGTTACAAGCCTTGAAAAGACCTTTTTAATCTTGAGTTAGCTGAAACAAATGTTGGTTGGAAAATACGGTCAAACCTATGGGTGAAATCATACATTGTGTTCATCTTTGTGAGTGTGAGTGTTGCATTTGATTCCAAAACTTTAAATTGTTGAACCATTGTGTGTGAATATGGAATCATTCTTTGTGTGAGGGCATTTGAGTACTTTTGTTGAGTTTGAACTTGCATTTGAAGCAAGTATTGTAAGCTTGAGATTCTTTGATATTGGTGAGTCACAGCTTGACTCTTTGAGTGCACAATTGATCTTTGCATGAGTAAGTTGAGTCTTTTTGTGTGCATTCATGATTGAATCTTATGTAACACTGTTTGAGACATCCTTTCTAAACTGCTGAACTTGAGTTTTACTTGAGGACAAGCAAAAGTTTAAGTTGGGGGTATTAATGAGTCCACGATTTGGACTCATTTATGGCTTTATTTTAATAGATTTAGTGCCCTTGAATGCATATTTTGTCTCAATAGCTGATGTAAATCCTTTAATTTCAGGTATTTGGACTTAGGGACAAAAGCATGGACACTATTGAGCAGAAAGGAATTCGGAGATTTACATCAGCTATTGAGACAAAATATGCATTCAAGGGCACTAAATCTATTAAAAGGAGAAGCCTTTGGAATGACAGACTTCATTAATCCTAAAGATGATAAAAGATGTTACTGGAGGTTTAGGTGTTGATTATGTTTTCGAATGTACTGGGATACCATCCAATGGCATCCATGCTTAATGAAGCCATTGAAGCCTCAAAATTGGTAAGTTTTTCTATATTTTGTTGATAAAGGCCGTCTTTAAGTGCACTCGTATAAAAGAAATGTCATAATAAAACAAATATATATAAAAACTAATTAACATTATATTATATTGTTTCTAGGGAATTGGGACAATTGTTCTAATTGGTGTAGGAAATGGGCTTAGTAGGGACATCAACTTGATTCCCTTATTATGTGGTAGAACATTGAAAGGTTCAAGCTTTGGTGGAATAAGACTTCACTCAGATCTTCCTACTCTACTTCATAAATGTGCAAATAAGGTACAATTTTCTTTACTTCGTACGATAAGATAAGGACTAGCCCTTTTTGTTTATAAAAAAGAAATTTAGAATCCACTTTTTTATATATATATTAGTAATAAAAAAAAAACTAGTTCAAATGTTTATATATATTACTCAAGTTTACTTTGCATTAACATTTATTGTATCAATTTATCATCTTTAAGCAATATAAGAATATATATATTGATTAGCTATATTCAAATGTTTACAAAATTTGTTTGTTGAGATTGGTTAGTGACACAAGTTAATATAAACATCGAGTTTATATTATTATGAATAAAATTGATACTTCAAATTTCATATAGACAAAATGAATTATATAAATTAAAAATGAAAAAACATTATTTTTAGCATAGAACGAGTGAAACAAAAAAAGGGGTAGATGAAGAAAATAAATGAATGAGTAAAATAAATAAAAGAAAAAATAGTATTGAAGAAAAGATAAAGAAATAAATAGAGGAAAATATTTTTAACGATAGAAATATTGAAATATTAACATTAAAAACGATCTCGCACGCATTTTAAAAGGTGAATAATTTTACTAATTTATCATCTAGTCAGCAGTTGGTGTTTAAATGGTACATTGAAAATGTAGCTAAATGTGTAAATTAAACAAGACTGAATTGAAGTGTCTGGAAAATATGAAACATATGTTTTTGGCCAGGAAAATATGACATAAATTGACCAAAAAAAAATTCAGTTTTGCTCAGTTATAAAGTGTAACCTCTTGAAAACATCTTTAGGTAGTATAAATTGATTTATGGAAATTAACCAATCATTTGAGTTATTGAAAGACCCCAACTGCGTCAAAGTTATTATAAAGTTCTAAAAAATTAAACAAATTATAAGTAAAAATTATTTACTCAATTCTATAATTGCATTAATTTATTGTATGTGTGTGCTAAGCAAATAGTGTGATAAAATTTGTCCCTAAGTTATCAAGGTTTATAAATAGCCATTTTCTTTGTAATATGGAAGATATCAAGAAGGGTGAAAAGGGAATTACAATAGGAGTACACTTGCTTCTATTTATCTCTCTACACCTCTTTCCTTCTTAATTTAATTAGTTTAGTTATCCATTTTTATTTTAGGGAAAATACATAAAAACCCCCCTGAACTTGGCACGAAAACTTACTTTAGTACTTAAACTTTACGGGTAATTATTTACCCCCCTTAAAATATTTGAAGTGAATTAATACCACACTAACGGATGACGTGGCAAATAAAAATTTAAAAAAAAATTAAAAGCGCGTTAAGTTATTTTTTTAAAAAAAGTAATGGTCCCACTTTATATATATAATGAAAAAAAAGAAGAAACCCACCCACCCCGCTCTTCTTCTTCTTCAAACCCCCCACCCCGCTCTTCTCAAAACTCCACCTACCCCATCTACCTGCTTGTCT